>JAODTR010042692.1:11611-42727 GCA_025399935.1 Amblyopsis rosae | reverse complement strand
CATATCACACATTAAATGCACTCTTGTAACTTTCACTAGCATAAACAAAATATTTGCGGTGATTAGCTCAATCCCGCAGTAGGATCACGCGACCGCGGTATTGGGGTAATGCGGAAACCGTCACAGCCCTAGTCCCAATCTCGTTTACCCATATAATCACAGCCCTTAATTAGTAAAGCACTTCATAATATTCTGGGGTAATATTCTGCTCAGCGGCTCAGGGCCTGCATGCATTCTCTGGCCTCATAACTTTCTCAAATACCCTGAATGTAAAAGGCACAGTAAGCTTGAGTAGGTGGCTGCATCGGCTGAACCCCCTGTACTGCTCTATAATACTGTGTGGCACTAGGTTAGAGGAATGGCGGGATGGTCCCTTTAACGTACATGACATTTTTGCAAGAAATGTGAAGAGAATTGAAAAAGAGAGACACAGCATTTGCCATTAACAAAATATTAACATCAACACTATTACCAGGAGGAGGGTGGTGGGTTGTATACTACTGGAGAAGGTCACAAACTAATGAGTGGAGGGTCAACACACTCTGGGACTGACATTTCCAGAAGACCACAATAAACTCTTTTTCCTCCATACACCCTTCCCAGTCAGAGGCAGATAGAAAAAAGGAGAGGAGAGCATAGTCAGACTGGTGCCAGACGTTCTTTTCTCACGTTGGCTGACTGTAATTATTTTGGACACTTAGCTGCTGGGTGGCATCAGAACTGTGCGTCTGTGTCTGTGTGTGTGTGTGTGTGTGTTTGTGTATTTCATCTGCCTGCCCTCACATAGTATATTGCCCTTGAGGTGGCTATTTGCATTAGTATCAGTACAGGGCTCAAAAGCCAGCTAGTATATGTGCTCACACACACACACCTCTTAACAATCACAAGTATATTTTGGTATGTCTCTCACATGTGTATGTGCATGCACACACACACACACACAAATTAATGAACTTACTCCTACACATTCAATTTCAGGAGACCAAATCATTTCCAGAAAAATTGAATGGCTAAACATATTTGGTGTGCATGTTAGGATTGAGTCTCTAGCACAAAGGCTAACTCAAACCATACATGGTGAAATTACCATACAACTGATTATAGAATTGCCCTCCTTACTGATACTGAAAGTGACACTCACCACAAAACATTTCCTTCAAACTTACTCTAAACAGCTGCTGAAAAATTAAGTCAAGGAAATGCATCAAATGTTCCCATACACGGTGTCCATTTGTTTACGACATATAGTATGCATTGGATGCACTCTTTCCTATGTCTATCTAAAAGAAAACAGGATCGTTGTTTAGCATAAGTAAGATTACTTTGCGGAGTAATAATGTGCTACCCCCACTGTTAAGGCTGTAGCATTTAGACTTTTCTATGTTGGCCTTTGAAAACGTCACTATAAATCACTGCCATGTAAAACCTTTGCTGTGCCTTCCTTGTCTATACAGTAATTATCCTAAGACTGACCCCTAGTGGGCCAATTATAATATTGACATAAAATGCAGTAAGATACTATAATTGTAGCACCTCCCTTCAGCCAGCCATCAATAATCAATTATTCCCTTCCCCTTTACATATCTTTGGCACCAAAGTACAGCAGAGTTGATGAGCTTTGATACTGTTAAATGACATGCATTTAACAAGCTCACAAAGCAAACCAACATGCAGGCATATACTGTATACAGTTGTGTACACTAAGGGACAGAGTGATTTCAGACAGCTATTGTCTGAGCTGTTATTTTGTTAATACGATGACAATTTAAGGCATTTCAGACATCTAATTTGACAGTTGCACTACAAAAATCTAAATCTTACCAAGTATATTAGTCTAATTTCTAGTAAAAATATCTAACTACACTTAATATAAAAACAAGAGCTCTTCTATCCAGATATGTGTTATTTCAAGAAATCTTAAAGCAAATGTTCACTTGTTCCATTGGCAGATTTATTTACTTATGAGCAAATATGACCTTTTATTTTTTATTGTATTCTTATTTTTGAAGAGCCATTTTTTGCATTGTGGTCTTTTCTTCCAAAGACTAACATATTCTGTATTTCTTAGTAAACTCAAATAGGTTACACTTAAAACCATGTCTCCACAAATACGACAGATATATACGGAGGCAGAACATTCAGTCTACTGGCGGTTTCTTTCTCTTGTGTAACGCTCCATTGCATTTTTAAATTCCTTCCTTCTGAATCGAAGGAAGAGCTGCAGTAATGAAGGCAATAGCAAATGGACTCTGTAGCAGGGGAGAAAGTGGGCACTGACGGGAACTGAGTGGCAATGAAAGTCTTCAGCACACACAAGGTGACGCAACACTGCTCTGGTTGAAGACGGTGGAAGTCATTGCTCGGGCTTCTCCTCCGACACTTGTCAGGCCCTTCAGTGAAAGACTTTAACTCCTGATAAGCCCCATTACATTTTCTTAAGGAGACAGAATGGTCATGAGTTACAGCCGTGAGAGTTGGCCTTGATTCTCATTCAACGGTCAGACTTCTCGATGTGCACCCTCTCCCTTTTGCTCCTGACTTATCTCCATCTAATTGGTTTCTGCCATCACACCAGGTTGTCCTCAATGCCCATGGGGGCTCATGCCCAGAATTTAGAAAGGGACCCATCAATCTTGTCCATCAGAGAGAAAAGGAATCCTCACTATATACTGTGTGTGTGTGTGTGTGTGTGTGTGTGTGTGTGTGTGTGTGTGCGCGCGCGTACTTGTCATAGTCTTGACGACCTTCTGTTATGCAAATTAGGATATCCTAATAGAGATCAGGCTCAAACTTCATCTCTCCACCTCCCTCACAAATTTCTCTCTGCTCACATTTCTCATACGTGCTCCTCCCCTCTCATGACTGATATCCAACAACGTGCCATAAAATTAATGCGTCACCCAGAGCAACGGCTCATCTCAAATCCAATATATTCCTTTAGGATATGTCACAGCCAGAGAGTATTTTAAGAGTCAGAATACAGAATCAACTTTCATGTTCCAACCAGCCATGCGTGTAAAGGCTGAATTCTGACGAGATTAAATTTAGCCTCTAAACTAACCACAGTGTTTCAAGATAACAAGGTCTCATCTAGTCATTTATTTAATGTATTCATTGTCATCTGCAACACCCACTGGTATTGCTCAGCTTGTCAGCGATCAGTTCCAAACATACATAATCCAACATTTAAAATGTGGATTTGGAGAAGGGGGGAGGGGGGCAGTGACAACTTTTAAATCTACATCAATATCATGATAAAACGCTGCGCATCAACAAGCACCCAAAACCCATTCCTAGGGCTGGGCGATATGGACGAAAAATAATATCCCGATATATTTAGGTTGAATACCGATACACGATACATAACGGTATTTTCTATAAAGTGGGCTAAATCTTCAAGCATATAGAAAAAACTGGAAACCGACGGAAATGTGACATTTTTTATTTTTAGCGACATTGATTGACATATGTGAGCTTTCTCTGGTGTCTCCGCCCCTTTGACACTCTGAATGCCCTAAGTGCAAGCATGGAGGGAGAGACGAACAAATCGAAAAAAGTCCTGAATAAATGCATAATATAACTATATCGATATAAACTATATTGTCAAATTTTATATCTATTTTGAAAAAATTCAGATATCCCGATATATACCAGTATATCGCCCAGCCCTACCCTTTCCCCACTCTCACACAGTCCTATCTGCGTTACATGCAAAGTATAGGGAAGGCCTATAGAGGCTGGTTCACTCAGTGGTCTTACTGGGCTAAGGTTTTAACATAAATCTGCTGTCTGAGTTTTGAGCAGCATGCAGAGGATGAAAGAAAGAGATATAGTGAGAGAGATATATAGTGAGAGAGATACAGTCAGAGAGAGAGACCGAGAGAAAGAGCAAACAATAATAGTTAACTGTGGATGGCACTGAGCTCGAGGCGAGACACTGCGAGAACTCAATTACAATTTCAAACATCAGCTCTCTCTTTTCATAGTCCTTCCACCCGCGTCCCTCTATCTCAATTACTCTCTAAATAGGTCCCCCTCACTCCAAATGTACATTCCTCTGCAATCTCTCCAACCTTCTCACACCCTCCCCTCGGCCCCGCCTACACATTTAACTTTTTATCTACTTCATTCTCTGCATTGTTTGTCCTCCAACTGCCCTCTTCTCTCCTGCAGCCATCACTAGTCATATACTCAGTGGGCAAGGCCCCCCACTCTCTAAACCCCTGACTTCTGGTGTCCTTGAGCAAGGCACTTGCTCAAGGACACCAGGACACTCAGTACTTACTGCCGGTTATGTTGCCACTGTCTTTCAAATTCCATGTTTTTTTATTTTATCCGTGCCTTCTACAGCCTTGTCTAACATCTGCTGTGAAGTACTGTAGGTACACATGCCTTTCAACTGACATTTTGAAATTCCTTGTAATTTTAATACATCCATGCTCCCTATATGTTGATCACGAGAAAATCACCGGCACCTGTGCCTATCCATATCTTCCCCATCAAACCCTACAATACATCGTTTACCTCTATGTTACTTAGTTTGTCACCAGAAGGAAATGAAATGCAAACGAGTTGTGCATCAGCAACATAGAAAGCAGACCATATTATAGGTGTTTAGTTAGTAGTACTACAGGTCAACACAACAGACACATCTGAACAGACCTTAATGACACAGTAGAGCAGATTGGATTGTTCTTTTCCATGGCATGGAAGGTGGTTATTTGGTGAAGCAAATATCTAATTATAAGAAAAGCATATACCTCTTGGAGAGGTCTATAGCAATAACAGAGCAAACTAATCAACAAGAGCTTGCTAACATATTGTTAATAATGTCAGTGACAGAATAGGAACTGTGTGAACATGATAATTGTGACAAGGAACCAATTCGGCTAATTATCATGGCACACAGAATGGACTATATAACATTTCCAGATACAGACAATTTGCCGTGGACTAATATATGCATTATATTAAATTGAGATTGAGAATTATTCTTCAATTATAAGATATTTATAATTGTTTGCTTATTAGAATTTTGTGTAGGTCACGTAGGCTACGTGATCTCTGCGACACGTCTTATCTCTCATTCGTGCATGGTCCTCCAACACTTTGTTTTCGACATTTTGAAAGCATCAAATTAAATTCAATCAATTGAGGTCCATCGTTAATTCAATTAGTTGGCTTCCCTTTATAGGTGTCGCATTTGTGAAACGCTTTATAGTTGGATAATAGGCTACTTATTACTAATTACTAATATTTTTTTTTAAATGGCCCCAAATGTATACAGATTAACTAAAATGCATGATCACTGTTAAATAGTCTACTGATAAATTGTTTAACTTTTCACAGAAAATGGTTTTACTTGTACAATTACCGTATCAGATAGGCTATAAAAATATATCGCTATGGTTGACGAAGGTGAGAATATGTAGGCTGTTATCTTGCATTATCAACATGGATGTTCGTATTTAGCCTACTGCAGATTGTTACAGGCAAACGTTTCTTTATTTATTTGGTAACTGTTCGCACTACCTATTTGCCCATACGGTAGGCTACATTTCATTATTAGACAGGCCCAATGAGGATAGGCTTCTAGTCTACAGTTACAGACTAGACATACATTAAATTGAGAGATTGTATTTACCAATGCTGGAGAAAATGTAATACAATAATACAATATACAATACAATAATTCTTAAACAAGATATCCTATCCTTTATGTTAAGTTGGAACCCTGAACCATGCCAATAAAGAACAAAGAACAAGAAGCTTCACTATGGAGTGGACATTACATGGTTACAGCCAGCATGCTTTATTATGCATGACTTGTGAATAGACCTCTATTAAAGGCATGTCCACCATGACCTTGGTGTAATGGAACTTTAAGTGGACAGTACCCTACAACAAAGCCCTTAATGAATATGATGTATCACTGTCTGACATTATGCTCTAAGGTCTTCACTAATTTCTATAGGGGGCATAGTGCGTAAAGGGCCCATGGACCTTGAAGAAGAGTTATTTGAGAGCAAATACTATTCAAGCTTACTAATTATTTATTACCACTATAGCCTGTGTTCATGCACAAGCATGAAAACAAACAACAGCGTGAAACAGCATTTAACATAGAGGGGAGTAACCTGTGTAAAACCACAATGTTATAGACACATTGACCATTTCATTAAAGAGCAATAGCCTGACCATTGCTTTATATTCTCACTGTGGTCTTGCCGGTTACCCGACAATTATTAAGTCTGATCTCCAACAAAAGAACTACAAAGCAAGACCCGTGATCTTTCTGAGAACACATTGTGTAATTCCAATAAACCCGTTAGTATGTTGCGAGAGACCAAGTAGCAAGCCCTTTGCATTGTCAACTGTCATTAATGTTGGCATTAGAATTAAGAAGCTCCTTGTTTGAAAAGGCAATAATAGTTATGCAAAGCATATTAATAATTATGCTTCCACTGGTGTACCCTACCATGACCTCTGCATAGGTGATTAGCCATAAGCTCAGTCAAACACACACTGGATAGAATACAACACATATGCCCCAGAGTGTTGGCGCCAGCAGGTAGCTTTTCTTTTTTTCCTTTATTAAATCCAATTATTTGTGTGTCTGCTAAAACACTGGTATAGAAGGAGGATGATAGCGGGGGAGGGGGGGGCAGAGATGCGTGGAAAGGGTAATGAGGGACAGATAGAGGTGTGGAGGCAAAGGGAGAGTGAGAAAAGGATGGATGAGGATGTCTGTGAAGGTAAAGCAGAGGTGCGTCTGCACAGGCGAGGGAAACGTATAGATTGCGGAGCAGGAGGTCCACGGCAACTGAGAAGCCAATGCTAAAAGCTAGCCCCCGTTTGGGACAAGCGTGTGGAACTGCGTGGTGTCTGAGTGAGAGCACTCGGGTGATGGAAGGCGGTCAGGTCAAGTCACAGAACCCTAAAAAGACCTCCTCATGCATGTGCACATGAACCATTTCTTTTACCATAATAGCATACAAATATAACAACCACAGACAATTTAAATATTGCTGTCAGTAATAAAACTGCTTTATTAATGACAAAAACACAACCTAAAAGCAATGCGTTTACATCCCCATTTGCTGAAGAAAGCTTTGGACAGAATTATACAATAAAAAGGCACGTGCAGACGCAGTGCACACACACAAGACAGACAGATTGAAAAGAAACTGGAGAGCTGGAGGAAAATTGAAGGGTTGTACAAAAAAAAGCAGGTGTGAAGGGGTATAGTTATTGTAGCTATTGCGTGTTGTAATCATCTGAGGTTAGGGAGATTTGGCATTTCTAATAGTCCCAGTAGCAGAGTGGTGCAATGTGTCTGCCAGTGAATTTGCATAATGCAACTCTGTGATATTCCCCTACGCATCAGGCAGGATCAATCTCACCAAACAAAGAGCATAGGCCTGTCGAAAATAATTGAAATTCTAATGATCGCATTGATTTTAATAGGGATTTTGAGCCTCATATTACCAGTGATACTTCCAGAGGCAGTGCATGTGAAATACATTATCTGGCCAGTATTGAACGTATGTTTTTCTAAGCTGTATTGTGTTACGTTATTAAACACTCTCTGTTGCACTTAGCTCCAGTTTACAGTTGCTACACATTTTATCACAGTAGACATTAGAAGAACTAGCTAATAATGTTATTCTTATCAAACTGTGCTGCAGTGCATACTCCTGTTACACAACGGAATATTGCCTTCTTCATCTGCTCTACATCTATTACCTCAAACAGTGTAAAGGTTGAGCTATGCTAATTTGCTTGCAGGCCACTCGAATAAAACACCGCAGGCAACACAAAATGCATGCCGAAGGGAGAAATACAATTTAGGAACACAGTCCTATTTAGTGAACAAAGTAGGATTCATACAAAATGATAACAAAATTATATTATTAGACATCATCTTCGTGAATAACTTTAAGTGTCACTGCTCATAGGCAGCAGGAGATGCATATCATATAGTCAAACTTATATAGCAGCCATTTTCAAACTTACCTTCATATTGTAGAGGGGACATAAAGTTATGTGCCTGGTTAATATTTGAAGGGTTGAAATACATGTTTGTCAACACACTGACAGGAGAAGTTGTCAATAGAGGAGCAGAGCTGGGTGGAACTGCCTGCAGAGAGGATAACGTTGACAGAGAGATAGAGATGAGACATAGAAACAGAAATGCAGACATTTGAAGGCGTGGAGTCTAATCACATATCTTCAAAGGAATGGGATTTTAGCATGTAGGTCTACTAGGTGCTCCACTTCTAGGGCTTTGAAATCATCACTGGTAGTAGGCACTGTCAGATAATGACAGAACTGCTGCAATTAAAACCTTAGGTTAGCAGAAAAGAAAGGACATCCTTGCCCAAACTGATGCTCTTGTTCAATGGGACAGAAATAAATTAAATAATATTGCACCTATCCAAATATTTTGCACAAACCCATATGAACAGACTTCTTACTAACAAGTCATAAATGCTCTGAAGTCACCAGTATGTGTATATTATAAATATGCAATAGATTTGTTAATAATCTCTAAATCAGCAAAGCCGTGAGCTACGGTTCACTTGAGGTGACCAAAGGACAGGTAGGACAGGGAAAGATTAAGAACATAGCATGATAAACCTTCAATACATTTAGTGTAAAATGGCCAAGTAAACATATTTCTGAAGATGGGGCTGGATAAACCGTAATGTGTGGTCTGTTCAGTGTGATTTGCAGAACAAGAAGGGCCCCTAGTGGCCATACTGTGTCTAACGATGATATATCATTAATGTACCAATTATGACCACAGTTAGTTACTGTTATAATTACATTCTGGAATTACAGAACTTAACATTGCACTGACCAAGACCGTGTTTTAACCTTTTCAGGTACTGTAACCCCAAAGTATTTGAAGTTGACCTGAAGTACTCCCATAGGAGAAACCGTGATCCCCATAAGGTAAACTAAGACACAATATAATTTACTGTTTATCAATCCAATCATGTCAACAACAACAAAACCCAATAGGAGCCACTGCACTGGTTTACTGATTTGAACCGTAAGGAACTTTTGGACACGAAGGTGGGGGCACCTACCTGTTGTAAGCATCGTTGCGGACATCTAATACTTGCTCACTGTTTTTGTGGTTGCCATCAGCAGAGCATGTACTGATTATTTTTGTAAATGAACTCAAAATCCCATCCGCTTTTGAAGGTTGCACTTAATTATTGTAGGATTAAATCTGTGGTATTTGGTATTATTTAATTTATATTGACAGTAGTAATATAATCTAAATTAGTAATATACAGGCAGAAAATAAAGTTGCTAATTAAATATAAGATATGAGTCGAGCATGTTTTATACACAGAAAACCATCCCTATATCTTGATTTACAGTGTAACTGACATATATACATAAATATAAAACTGTTAGAGAGGTTAAACAATTTCAGTGGGTAAACACTTTATTAGACAATATTTGTGTATAAAACTTAATAAGTATAACTATTAAAATGTAACTGCACCGTAAAAAACATTTTTTGAGCAGTAATAGGACTGATCTGTGATGAGACATGTCAATGCTGGTGTTAAAATTGACAGAATTCCAGATTTTATACAAATCTGCATTGTATGGGCTGAAAACAGAACTCCACGTCATATCTGTTAAAATAAACCCAGGACCTGGCTGGTTTTCACCGGTATACTTCGTATGCTCATATGTCATCAAATTCAAACGTTAACGACAATGTTAATGTGATTCCCCCTCAGCCCCTCTCCTACACCAGCTACTTTAATGCATTTTTCAAAGTTGTAGTGGGCGGAATCAGGCTCAGAGCTGGGATGCAGTTACACTTTAATTCATTATTCATCTCTATTCTAATTAGAAACCCACAATATTAAGACAAGCACATTAATTAGTCCATTGTTACCATTTAATTGTATCAAGAGTTACACAGCATGTTGTATAAATTTGTTATGAATGACCAATTACTTTCAACTTATCCCAAACCAGATTTGCTTCAATTTAATGACTGCATTAGGACAAAAGAAAGAGAACCCTAAGAACAGAGCAAGCTTTTATTTACATTACTTCTAACTAGTAGGCTACTCTACTAGATTAGAGAGACTATCTTTCAATCATTTATTTTTTCAGACTGAAATATTATTCGGTCTACCTGGACACATCCCTGCGCTTTTCTTGTTTTGACTCTTAGGGTTTTTTTTCTTGCCAATCTCTGCTGGTTCAAAATCAGAATCACTGTCATAGTCCTCAAAGTCAGACTGCTTGAGACTTCCCCTTTCTCCTCCTGAAAATACCTCAGCATCTGTATTTTGTTTCTTTGGGGGCACCGTAGCATCCATGTTGACCAGTGCATTTTTCTTGGGTCTTCCTATAGGTCTACCAGTGGACCTCCTTTTCAATTGTCTGTTATCCTCCGCAACATTACCAGTATTTATACCATCTTTGTCAACCTCAGAGGGTGGAGGCCCAAAGCTTGAAACTTTATGGTAGCGCAGGGTATGACTCTTCAAGCTAACATTGTGAGTGAAACTCCTGTCACATTGCAGGCATTTGAAGGGCTTCTCTCCAGTATGAACACGCATGTGGGATTTAAGGTGGCTTCCCTGGCTGAAGGAGCGATTGCAAACATCACATACAAATGGCTTTGCTCCTGTGTGCACAATCATGTGCCTCTGGAGATAGTGGTACATAGCAAACTTCTTATTACAGACATTACAAACGGTGTGGCAACTCATGTGACACAAGCGGTGATGAAAGTTAGTAAATGTCTCAGGACATTCAGGGCATTCATAGGGTTTTTCAGATGTATGAGTCTTTTCATGTGTGAGTTTCTCCGGCCTTGTTTTGAATATGGTGGCGCAAAATTGACACTGATGCTCATTGCCATCCTCATGTTTCTTGCTATGAGATGTCAGACCTCTCTCGTTAACAAACCTCTTGCCACAAAGGTTACAGGAATAGGGCTTCAATTTGAAATGGCACATGTGAGTCTTATGACTTTTGCAAAACATCCCACACTCTGGACAGAGCTGCCGGTGTTTAATGGTTTCCTTAATGCAATCGGAGTCCTCGGCATGAGAGCTTTCATCCGCTGAGGGAGGAATCCGCTGCCGAGTATGCTTTTGTTGTGGAGTGTAGTCTGTATCACTGTTTCTCATCTCTATTATCTCCTCAGACTCACCCGTTGCATCTGACGATAAAACCTCTTCCACCTCTCCCTGTCCATCTTCTGAAGAATCGTTTTCTTCTTCCTGAAGAGTAATTACAATCTCAGAGGTGATGGATGGTCCTCTGGTGTTCCTGTGGTCATCATCTGATGGCACCACCTGTTAAGACAAAGATTGGGTGACCAGCATGGACGTTGGAACAATGTCCATGCTGGCAATGTAAACATGCCTTAAGATTTGGTAAGCTACTTCGCAGGCCTAGGTAGACAATGTGCTTTTTATAGTATACCCTCTATTGGCTCTCTGCTGTTTTGCAGAGAATAATTTCACAGCTTCGTATCAATAAAGACGATCGTGTTGTGCCTTATGATTATTACTCTTGATGTAATCATGCATGTTTACATCAAAAAATGTAGACTATCGCTTTCTGAGTAGAATGCAGCAAGTCCACTCAATGTCTTCAACATGAGAAAGAGAGCCTTGGTGGAAATCAAATTACATTTGTTTAGCTATATGATGGGATACATCATTTTAAGTCAATAAGTAAACTTGTTTCCTTAAATGTCTAGGAAGTTGCAGAAAATGTATGTTGCCATATGGCAACACAGTGCAGTATGGATCAATTTATTTTTATGTAGGTTACATGGCATACATATTTGGTTGATGTGTTTTTGTATTTTTATTGTTTCTTGTATCATGAGACACAAGACAATGCTGTTCAGTCTCAATGACATTAAGTCTCGTGTAGATAACCAAGAGACTGACCACAGGGACCACTATAATGACCATTGAGACAATGGCAACTGGTCCAGACCACTCATAAATGTATCTAAGCAAACAGAATGAATAGCCTATGGTTTCCTAGCGTTAATATGTTCATAACATATCTTCATTACACTAATATTGTGCTTGGGGAACACCGCGTTTCAATCTAAAAAGTATTCATAAAACATTGTATTTTCGATGTCTGAACAAACAACCATGTATATAAGATATAATAAGAGATGAAATGCCGTAGTAGTGAAACTCAAGGGATCATAAGACAGGCCACAGAGACCATGATAATGACTACAGAGACCAGGAGACTGACCACATGAACCATGAGAAAGACCACAGCGACCACGAGAATGATCACAGCAACTGGTCCGGACCACTCACGGGACCACAAGCTTCAGCGCCCCTAGTGGTAGTGACCAGCAACGGCAGTGGTCTGTGCTTGTGACAATGGTCATAGGACCACTGAATTGGCTACAACCAGTGGCGCAGGAGATGTTTTTTAGGTGAGGGGGATGAAAGTGTGAGGAAAAATGTCTCAATTTTAACTCAGATTTAGTAATTTATGGCTGCAGCGCAATTGTCTTGACATTGTTACACATGGTTATGACATAGATTAGGCTCTACACTGGTCAACATGATCACTGGTCAACAACACATGCCATTATTTATCTCCTAAAAGAAGCAAACCACTCCTTCCAAGAACGGTCAATGTACAAACCTATGTTATTCGCAGGGGAATTGTCAATCTTTTAGGGGTATTGGGGAATTGAATAGTGGACTTGCCAATGCTGGTAGCCTCATGATGGTCATCAAAGTAGGCAAATAAACAAATGGGGGGTGAATCCCTCCTGTCTCCCCCCTACAGCGGCCCTCCCTGGCTACAACCCTTGCTGATGTCCATGTCATCACACACGTGTCTCCAAAACCCATTGGATTTTCCGACTTACTAGTAATATTCTATTTCTTGGGGCTGAATATGTAGATGGTTGGTCGTCAGGAATAGTCTCTGGTACCCAATCAAAAACAGAAGGTACAGCGTCTTCTTTCAAAACGAGTCGTCGCTGTGATGAATCAAACATTTCTAAATCGTTTGTGTAGTCTTCAGTCTTGAAATGTAGACTACACACGCGGATATCTTTATATTTGTTCGTTGGTGTGTTTACATCGTACATGGGGTTTCTAACGACCGCTAACCACTGTTTACATCTTTCAATGTTCGGCGAGGGTAACATATGAAATAAAACCTCTCCCGATGTTGCACAGTTAAATGTACTATAACAACCGGGCACGGCACACTGAAACGACATTGTATAAAAAGCTAGGTAAAATAATCTCAAAGATGCTACCTTTTCGGAACACGGCTCATACACGCCGGAAAAGAAATTCTCCTTCTAGTGAGTTTCCGGCAGGCTATACACGGAAATCCGCAATGCTGCCCTCCACAGAAAATCTTTCGCAGTTTATTATTGAACTACTTCAAAGACGTTTCTCCGTTTAATGGGTGTGGCGAGTGTTGCTCAATGACGTGTAGCATATTCCTTAGTTTTTGTCATCATTAAGCTATTTAGCCTATAGAGTTCTACTAAATGGCAGGTTCATTACCATATTATTTCATCTTAAATATATGTCGTCTTATTCTGATATCAAATGCATGACATGAAATCGTAATATATGCACATGTGGATATAATGTGGATAGATGATATGCGCCGACAAGGGTCCTTATTCATCTCGTGCATCTGTAGCCCTAGAGCTGAAACACAGCATATCTACAACAGTAGATGAGTTCGCCATGTGAATGTAGTGCAACCTTTTAGCAAACGTTCCACCATCCTGAACGTGCAGGGTAGTATTGTAAATCCCCCATTTATTTAATTACAGAATTATTATTTATCTTTCACATCACACAATAACAACACACAATAACCATTACAATTAAATATTTATTTGGCCATTTGTCAGAGCAGAATAAATTAATTTATGGGCATTGGGTCGACAATGCACTATGCATTTTTCTTTGGCCTTCCTTTGGGTCTACCTGTGGACCTCCTTTTCCATTGTTTTGTATTGTTCCTGTCCACATGGTTATTCCCTGATGAAGTGTTAATATGATCTTCGTTATTCTCTGATTGCGGAGGCTCAAATCCAGACTCTTCTCCATGGTACCGCTGGATATGACTCTTCAGGCTAACATTGTGATTGAAGCTCTTCTCACAATGCAGGCATTTGAAAGGCTTCTCTCCGGTGTGGAGGCGTATGTGGGATTTAAGGTGACTTTCCTGACTGAAAGAGCGCCGGCAAAAATCACAAGCAAATGGCTTTGCTCCTGTGTGCACTGCCATGTGCCTCTTGAGTGTACAGTAAAGTGTAAATTCCTTCTTACAGACAGGACAAGTTGTATGGCTTCTTAAGTGAAGTTTGCGATTTAGTGCATTTGAAAATGTCTCAGGACATTCAGGACATTGATAAGGTCTTTTCGAGATGTGAGTCTGTTCATGTGCTTGTTTGTCTGGCACTGTTTTGAATTTGGCAGCGCAAAACTGACAATGATGTATATTGCCATCCTCATGTTTTTTGCTGTGAATTTTAAGACATTTCTCATTTACAAATCTCTTACCACAGAGATTGCAGGAATACGGCTTGCTTTTGAACTCACATGTATGAGCTTTAGGATTATCGAAAAATATACCACACTCTGGACAAAGTTGACCTTGTTTGTGGGAAGGATCCCTTTTTTCCCCCTTAACAGTTATAACAAACTCAGAAGCGCTGAAAGGTTTTCTGGTACTCCTGGGTCTGTCATCTGGTAGCACTGCCTGTTAAGGACAAAGATTCAGTGAGCAGCAATCTTCAATATAATGTTAATAGTATCTTCTGCACAATAAGGAAAGAGTAATTATATTTTTACAAAGAATCTTATCAGAATAAGAAGATAAAGTGAAACAAAGAGTACAATCAAAGCTAAGTGAATGATAAATTAAATGAAAAATGTAAACAAAATATATAAATAACAACAGAATATGTGTAATACTGTAAATAACGTAGGAGTTAACACTGCAAACGCTTTACTACTTTTGATGAAAATGTTTATTTGGAAAATAAAAACATTTGCTTATAGGCTTAAGGGGCCAGTTGTTCATAAGTATTCTGATTGAATATCAGCTATTGGTTGACATTTTGGGTCATTATAAAGCAGAAAAAAAGGATTCTGAAATCGGATTAGATCATGTAATCCAATCTTTCTTTTTTTTTCCTGTACAGGTGCATCTCAATACATTTTAAAATTGTGGACTTGGCATCTGCCCACACTGCCAAAGGTACCTGGTTCAATTACCATGGGATTACTGTGCTTGATTGGCCAGCAAACTCCCCTGACCTGAACCCCATAGAACATGTATGGGGTACTGCCAAGAAGAAGATGAGAGACACAAGACCCAACCATGCAGACGAGATGAAGGCTGCTATCGAAGCAACCTGGGCTTCCATAACACCTCAGCAGTGCCAGAAACTGGTCGACTCCATGACATATCACACATAGATGCAGTAATTCATGCAAAAGGAGCCCCAACCATGTACTGTGTGCTTGTACACAAACATAATTTTCAGAAGGCCGACATGTCTGTATTAAAATTCCCTTTTTCACTGGTCTTATGTCATATTATAATTCTGAGATACTGAATTTGGGGTTTCATGAGTCATAATCATCAAGATTTAAACAAATATACAGGCCTGAACTTTTTCACTTTATGTGTAATTAATCCACGGTAAGAGTTTCACTTTGTAAATTGAATTATTGAAATTACTTAACTTTTCCACAATATTCACATTTATTGAGATGCACCTGTAATTTATTTAGTTTGCACTTGATTAACGTGATAAGACTAGCCATATACGCCCAAACAGTTGTCAATATCAAACAACAATATTTAATTTTAATTTATTAATCACTGTATTTTACATATTTTTATTGATTTGTTGTTGGTCAGTTCAGTTTTATTTATTTATTTGTTGTTGGTCAGGTCAGTTTCTGTCTCTTCAGAACACTATAGGCTAATACCCGTTGTTCTAGATAGTAGTAATAATAGTATCCTACCATTGTCTTAAGTACAAGACTATTACATTGTAGGACTATTGTGATATTTTACTGTATGTAGGACTAGTCCCATTTAGAACATTGATCATCCGGATTCGGTCATTAAAAAAAAAAAGTTTATAAATCGGGATGATCCAATTCTGCTCGTTAGTAAAATTGAGTAGGCTACCTGATAGCAAAACATTGGATTTTCAAATCTGGATCATTTTGATGAGTTTAAATTATTTGAATAACTGGCCCCAGGACTCTTCAGATTCGGTTCCCACTCCAGCAACGTGATCTCGACGGCAGAGTATCCAAAGAGAAGACATTCCTATGCTCATTATGCATTTAGATTAGGCTAATGATAGGCTACCTCTATATGGTTACTTTTATCTTCATTGCCTGGAGTATGCGCTTGTTTATCTGCAGTCCATTTAAACAACGATGGCACAGCGTCTTCTTTCAAACTGGGTCGATGCTGCTTTGTTGAATCGGCACGCAACATCTGGATCTCCAAATCATTTTTGAAGTCTTCAGGTTTGAAATGCCTGCTACACACATAAATAGTAGGCCTACCGTATTTGTCCGGCGGTGTGTTTACATCGTACATGGGGTTTCTAATTACAGTTAACCACTGTTTACATCTTTCAGTATTACCTATAGGCAAGATATATAATACAACCCCCGACAATATTTCAGGTTTATTTCCACAACCGAGCACAGAACAAGACATGTTAGCTATACGTTGTCACAAATACCTAGGTTCTACAGCGGGACTCCACAGTTCGCCTGAAGCAGCTCGGAAGAGCAATGCATTGTGGATGATGTAGTACATGCGTTTTATACACAGTAGCCCAATTCGCACATTGCCCTCATGGCGGCACTATAACAATGCATTTTGTCCTTGATGCCTCATTGAATGCTCCATTCCGTTCTATAGTGTTGTTAAATTTAGGCTCTACGCTATATCTAGGCCTAGCCTACTCATCTTGTTTATTAAGACATGCTCAAGTGAACTAAATAACGTACTATATTGTCTTTGAGAAATTCCTTGATGATGGTGTCTAATTAACAGCTAGTTTCACTAGGAGGTAGGTTACTAGGAGCCTGAATGTTAGGGCACACACATAGCCTGTTTATTTATATGCCACAACAAGTACCCTGTTACAGATGACAATAGTCCTGCATTGTGGATGTAACTGACTGAAATTAATCAAAATTTAACCATACTATCAAAACTAAGAAATTAACTGGCAGATTGTATACATTTTCAGGTTGAAGGTATTCCAATAGAGCTGTTTTACACGTTCTCTGGCACCAGTAAATTACAGCATAGCCTAAGGCATAGCCTAAGCCTTATGGCATTAGATTATTACTTTTCTGACATGTTTTTAATGGTGATTCACTATTTCCCATGCAATTTATAAGTTGACCTACAGTATATCGGAGTCCCATGAGTAAAAAGCAGATATTCAACGTGACTAGTTTTATTTGACCTTGTTCACTTACATTACTGCTGTGGAGTGACATTTTCATTTGACAATTATGAAATAATGACATAATAATCTATAATAGACTGCTTCAATGTCAAATTTAAAACAATAGATGGCATTAGGTTTAAAGTATACAACTATAAACTTTAATTAAACCTGGATTCATTATTATTTACCCCAGAGAATGCCAAGAAGAATAAGGCTGCACAAATATTCAAATAAAATGTAATTGTTGCGTTTTTCTGAAATAATCAAGTTAATAAGTGATTTTTTAAAAAGATGAAGCATATCCCCTATCAACTGCATTGTCCTTATGGAAAAGCCACACACATTTCAGAGGATTTTGGAAGTTATTCTAAAGAGAACATTTAGGAAAGCATGGGTCCGCAGGGTGGTTTATTGCAATCAACCACAACTTAGTTCAGGATTGTTTACTGCAATGAAATGGATGAAAGTATTATACTTTATTCTGTTTATAACTCATGCAACAAGGTATGGACAGACCATTTTAAAAATGAAAATGTAACATAATATTATTGTAAGATGATATTTTAACATTTCGTGGCATATAATTTAGAGACTGGCAGACCTACAGTATCTATGTTGCTTTTGATTTATTTTTCCTGTTCTTCTTTGTTCTTCTGCGGGAGTATGGTCAAGAGACAGGTAATGTCTTTCTGGTTATATTCCACTCCCCCTACTCTCATTTGGTATTTAGATTTGCCAATGTGTTCCTTCTTCATGATTGTGCATGCAAGTATATTTGAAAATAAATGTCTTAGCTAAATCTTTAACAGAGGGATGCTGGTGGTAACAAAAAAACTACTAAGTACCTGTAGAAACGGTATAAATCTACACCATCACAAATAAGAACTGCCTTAAGTGCCAACCTTTGCAAGGGATTTGATTTGGCCATGTAGAGACATCCATTTGGAGAAATTAGTTTTCAGTCACATAAATGATTTTATTCACCAGGAAAAAAATTATTAATGAATGGATAGGACGAGTCCAGTCGAGGCTCATCGTGACAAGGCAAGCTTCCCTCCTATGCTCATAGTGTCTGCATTGCTCTGAACAGTATGGCTACAGGAGGAGAGAGAACATAGTACAATTAATGGCACTGGAAGCTTCCACCACACATTCACATGCACAGTGGAATTTCACCTCTGACCTTCAATTGGGTTCCATCCCGTATTCATAATTCTAGGAAAGAGAGCTTTGGTTTCAGCCATCTTTCACATTCACAGAGGAATGCTGGCTGGCCTTGCAAAACATTGTCAGTCCCTGTGCTAGATAAGGCCTCTCAGTTGAAATAAGATTGATGGCACTGAACATACCACCAGTTCCGGATCTGTCTTTTCCCATACATGTTATTCACTCAAACCTTCCTTGCTCTTCTGCCAACTACAATTTCCTCTCACAGAAGGCCACTCTCTCTCTCTGCCCCATGTCCAGACATGCGAGGTGTTGCAACATACCCGTCTGATTATCAAACCACACAAAAGCTGCGTACAGTACCTTTTAGCACCGCTGGAATGCATAGTGAGGAATTAGGAGTGTGCACGTTTAAAATGTCACATTTAGTTTTAGCTTTAGTTTTATGTCTGAATAAGTGAATATATCTTTAAGTATTTTTTTTCTCCAATCCTCTCATAACGAATTGTAAAATAAATGTAAAATACATTTAAAACCAGTACCAGTATGTTTTCTCAATAGACCATTAATGTTCAGTCTAAACTGGCAGACAATCCTTACTGTATCAGCGTTTCAGAATTATTCTAGCTGAAACGCTATTCTTCTTGAAGCGTTAGCACAGGGTCTGTGTAGTAGTTGTCATCCAGCAGTATTTGAACCAGCACATTCTTTTGTTATTGTCTTTGTACAGTTGTACAGTTGTATACAGTGCTGTAAAGTATCATTGTCTCCGCAACCGGACAAAACCGGTGCGTGAGAGCATGCGTGCGTGTATTAGAGAATCATATCAGATAACAGCACAGGGGCTGAACTTTGAACTCGCACATCTTTGATATATACCTCAGAATAACCCGTTTAGTAAACACCTTGCAAAAAATGTGCGTTAGTCGAGTCAGAGGAAACAGATATAGAAGTTATGCATGCAATGAATGTATTTTAAAAGGTGTACTGTGATACATTTAAATTGCACATGGTATTAGCTGTTAATCTAGGAGAAACTGGCTTTGTCATGTATACAGTTACATGTTCCTTTGAGAATGCCAACTATGTCAAGCATGCTCTTCGTAGCCACGACAGAACAAGAGAGCAGGCCATCTGAGAAAGCTGAACCCAGAAGAATGCAGCCCTGGCATTCGTTAACAAAGAGCTCTACTTTCTATGGAGGGACTCTGGGGAAAGAGGGGGGATAGGGTACTGGTGAAAGAGAATGGAAACAAAACAAGACCCAAACACATTTCTAAGATATTTATCATTTGTTTTGTGTGTATTTTGTGAATTTCAGTAAAATCACATATCTGAAAGTGTATTATATATTAGAATATTTTATTGGTTTATGAAATGTTCTGTGAATTAAATCTTAAAAACCTTCATATTGTTAAAAGTTCACAGAAATGTCTGTTTTAAGTCAACACTTCGCTGGTATACAGCTTGACATGACCATGATTGTCCGCATATAAGTTACAATGAACATACATAAACTCTTTGGTATCCTGCTCACAGCACTATTGTATCTAAAATAATACAAACATCTGTATAAAATATATAATAATAATAATAATTAGTTAGTTCAAAGCTCACAGTACTCAAAACCAAAAACCTTTCAATTCTTATCATCATGGCGATCATACCAGCAGATACACCATTTCAAGAAACACACACAGACACAAACACAAACATACTAGAGAAGGATAATTTGATCAGAAAAACATGATGAAATCAACACCACTTAATGCTCACAACCTGAAAATTGATACTGGATATAGGGGGGTGGGGGGGAATGTCTGGCCTTTTCTGTCATTTATTCATGTCACTGTTCAACTCTTTCCAACCCTGTGTAGAGCCAGCTACTTAGGTTTAGGAACGATATCTGAAAACAGTCAAGACTATATTTTAAACATTCTTTAAAAAATATGATGTTACATTGGGATGGCTTTCAAAATGACAGGAGTCCAGCGATGGAACACAGCTGACTCGATCAAACATTCTTATGTGGCCAGAATAAAGGCCAGATATCCAGATATGTTTGTCTTCAATGTATTTAGAAAAGCTTTGGGATTTAGTGAATATTTGGGGAATGTGAAAACGAGATTACATAAATATGAAGCTTGTTCATTCTAGGGACTAGGAAAGGAGGCCGATGGGACAAGAATTGTGGAAAAAGCAGCGATAATATAAATAATTCAACAGTCTCTGAGAACATGTTGCCCTGTTACAATCGTCAATGCTGTCCGAGTACCTCAAACAATTCACATTTAGTCGCCCAGCCAGACAGCCTGCCTGCAGCTGACCAGCATGGTGAGTGAATGAGACCAGGGCGCAGCTCTGCATATCAAATGTGGAAACAGTCATTTTTCTTTCACACATTGCCCTCTTTTTCTGCCACATTCTTGCTGTATGTAGTCTGCATTTGCTACCTACACAGTCATTGACGCCAACATGCTGAGAATATTTCCTCTTAAATACTTTTCTTTTCTCATCCGGAAACAGTCTTTGTATTCTTTAAATGAAGATTTCCACTGCTTCAGACTCGAGCTCATTCAGTCCCAGAAAAGGGTTTAACAGCAACTTAATTGGTGCTGCTTTGTCTGAAAGAAAAAAAAAACGGGAATGCACATAAAATAGATGTTTGTAGATGACATACTGTGGAAAAACAACCCCAGACACATTGCAATACTGCCAATGTGATTTTCCCTGCTGGAACAAGCCATACTGTGCTCAGTAAATAGATCCATATAATTTCCCAACCATTTACATTCCACGTCGCCCACTCTGAATTGTGACCTTGAAAGCTTATAGATACTTATAGATACTTATAGATCAATAAATGTGCACCAGAATCCATCCAGGGTTCAAACCTCCCTGTGTTCATATGTGCACGCAGGGCGGTGGATCTGTGTGTGTGTGTGTGTCACCTATACAATGTGTCAATTTACAATATTTTCTATTTTCTAATGAATATATTTATTTGAGAACCCTTGTGAAAACGTACCATTAGGCTCCTTGACAGGGATTTCCTCGGCCAGATGGTTTAACGCTCCAGGTTCTGACTGGGCAGAGAAGCAACGTGGTGGTACAGTCTGGTCATCTGACAGGCTCTTACCTGGAGCACAGCGAGCAGGAGAATGTCAATATGCTGCGTGTCACCTCAGTCTGACATTCCCATTCATACACAGCGCTGTCACAGTGTTGCATTTAGTTGCCTCACCTCTGCTCTGGGTGGTGCAAATGGTGCTTATGGAGGGGGTGGAGGAGGCTGGTCGCAGGGAGGACTCCATGACCTTCTCCAGGTTGTTGCGGGGGCACAGCCTGTCCTTCCTTCCCTGGTCCTGGTGGAGGCGCTGTTGGAAGATCTTGATCAAAGCATCTTTCTCCAGGATTTGAGCATAGAGGGCTCGGATCCTAAAACAAGACACACCCAATCAATCAAATCAACCTATTAATAAGACATTTTTATCTTCATAAATATTCCATGTATGTACTGTACTATGTGTTAACATAAATTATTACATATTACAATTTTGTATTTACAATTATAAAAACTTTAATTGCATGCAGGCTAATTATTATTTATGAATGTACCTGTTTTCCATCTCTTGATTCCTGTAGTCGGCAATCGGCAAATCCTCATTGAAGCTGTTGTTGGAGGAATGGTAGGGTGAGTGATTGATGATAGTGGTGTCTCTGTTAAAGGAAAGCCAACAGAATCAAAATGAATGGAAAACATAGACATCCGGTTACAGTTCATTGTCTGTGAGATATGGGCGGCATACAATTCAATAGGTCTAGGTGGCTTGCTACCGTTAAGGACCTCACCTCTGGGCTGCAGCGGTGGCTGCCACCTCCATGGCAAACTGCCTCATGGTGCTCTCCTCCAGGTACTTCTGCTCCCAGCGGACCGTGTCGGCCTCCAGAGCCAAGATACGCTCTTCGCGCTCCCGTAGCCGCTCATGCAGGGAAATCACTGTCACCCCTGGTGGCTGGGTCTGTCTCTGAGGTGTAACAGAGAGCCGGGTGGGGAGGAAGATTCAGTGTACATTATTATTATTATAACTATGTCGGTTGAATTACAATTATAATGGTTAAACTGAATAATGATTTAATTCTGAGTAGTTTTTTTTCTTCACTTTTGAGTCCTTTACACGATCTTACACAATTTATGTCATATATGCCCCCCCCCGTGTGTCAGCTCAATTTAGCACTCCCAGTCTCACTGATTGGCTCACACACGCACATGACTTAGCTCGTCCAATAGGAAGGCCAAGAACTGAGGCAGGAGTAGACTCGTCTTTTTCCATTTCTAGATGATTTAATTCCTCAACACATTCTCCCGAGCTAACGTGGCTCAGGTCTCCTTAGGGTGCCTGCTGCCATCTCCTCCCCTTACCTGCTGGGCTCTGAGGCTCCTCAGCTCCTGTTCCAGCCTGGTCCGCAGCTTCATCTCCAGGCTCTCCCTCTTCTCGCAGGTGGTCTGCAGCTGGGACAGGGCGCTCTGCAGACGCTCCACCTTCTCCACGTAGGCCTTCTTCCTCCTCAGCTCCTCCTCTAACTGACGGCCGCGGACGCGAGCCGCCTCCAGCGCCTCCTCCAGCTGCTCGGCCCGAAGGCCCTGCTCCTCGGAAGTGGCCCGGAGCCGCTGGAGCTCCCGCTCGGCGCGCTCCCTTTCGAAGTTCTGCTCCTCGTCTAAAATGGAACGTGGGAAAGGGAGGAGCGAGGGCTGATTAGATTAGAGGGTTAATGACACACTGTTGAGAGGATGTTCTCTGTGGGTAGTTCTGGGGTTTGAGATAACAACGGGAAACTCCTTGAAGCTCTCCCTAATCTAGACTAATCCCATTACTAATTCCCATGGTTCCTACATAACAAACAATGTTGCTCATTTACACAAGCACTCGTGGTATGCTAAGAGCAAAAATGGGCCGCCCGATTCCTTTGACCCACATTGCCAGGAACATTCCTCGCCAAGGCTGGGTGGACACCTCCATCTTTTCCAGTGTGAAAACCGTCAACAACACAGCAGCAGCTAGGGGCATTCATTCTTCCATTTTTGTTTTGTTTAGTTTTTTTTTCTCTTGTGAGGAATTTGTGTGAATTCCCCAGTATTTTAACTGCTTGGCCAATAAACAAAGCCTATGTGAATGGCTGCAGAAAGCCCCGTGTATTAGCACGACCCGCTCAAAACTGTTCTTATCAAACAAGGAGACAAGCCTGGGAGAGAGGACAGAAGGAGACCCATACTCACTTTGTTCAAGGAGTTTAGCCATGATGTGTTGGTTGTGATCTGCGACCTTAACCTCCTTTGCAACGTGCGTTCTGGCATTTTCCAGATTCTCTGAAATAAGAGTGCAGTTCAATTTAGCAGTCGGCCATGTGGAGCAGATCATCTGGATTAGCGCGCAAATATTTACGATACTATCTATGTGTCGTGAGAGCAGCTGCATACCGTTTAGGCCCCTGTTAATGTCCTGCAACCTCCTGATCTCAGCCACAAGTCTTCTCCTCAGAGTCTGTTCCAGCGTCTCTCTTTTACTGCTGCCCTGTATCAGAGTCTCATAGGCCTCAGAGATACGCTGGATCTCCTGCTCCAACTGGGTGGTTAGGGACATTATGGAAAGGTAGGTTGGGAGATGGGGATTGATGGGTGAAGAGAGAAATGGATTGTTGTTAAAAACCCTTTCCCATGCCAGCGATGGAATGTTCATTGCACACGTTACAGTAAACAGACACGGGAGATACGGGCCTATTTGACTGTGTGTGTAAAGTATAAACAGTAGACGTGGAGCGTGTCAATAATGCTGAGAGGGAATTCAAGCCAGCACCACTCCCTGTGAGAGTGATTTATATCTGCATTCCTGAGGGCCAACAGCCCTAGTTACAGGTGTGAGCACACAAACCTGTACCCACAACCTACACACACACACACACATATGCACACACGTGCGCGCACTCTCTCTCTCTCTCTCACTCACACACACACAGAGGTTTGGGAAGTCTGCCAGCGCCGGAAAGGTGTGCATGCCCTTTCCTGGGCTGTGGATACGACCAAGAAACACCCACCATTACAGCAGTCACACAGGCATGTTTACTCAGGGCTGTGGCCCAGCGGAGAAAACTTTCCAACCCTGGCAATTATCATTCCTTACGGCTGAGACAAGTCATGGGCTGGCTGACGTAACTCAGAGGGAGAGACATGGATTTTAACCAGATTGTCTAAAGTGTCAAAATAATATAGCCAAGAATTGTTTCAATGTGTTAAATGAGAATGTTTTTTATGCCTGTGTGCCTGGAATGTGAAAAACGTCTGTTGGACAGACAATAAATAGAGCGCTTCAAATTCAAACTCAAGTCAGAGGGGGAATGTGCAGTTGCTAGCTGTACAAAAGGTGCTTTCTCTTTTTCCCCCTAAACAGCCTGCCACCTGTGACATTCTCTTTCTCACCCCTGTCTGTCCCCCACCCCTGCTCTCCCTCTCTCTCTTATCAGCTGTGTGGAGGGTGGTGGGTCGTAGCCCTATTGACTGCTGCCCGACATGCCCTGGATTAGGCTGAAACTATGGCCACATGTTTGAGTTATGAGCACTCGCACACACACACACACACACACACACACACACACACACGTAAACATCCACACAGCCTTCCTTTAGGTGAGCTACGCAATGAGGGGAGTATGGACACAGTAGCTGCCTGACTGCAATTCTGTGGAATGGAAGGAGGCAGCTGGTGATCTCATCTGACCAGGGCAGATAAGGTGGTGTGCCTGGAGCTGGATCTCTGAGAGGCAACTGTTAACTGGGCTTGTGTTTCCTTGGCAGGTGGCAACAGCTCAGAGCAAGTATGCGAATTGACTGATAGATAAATAAGTCACGTCCTGCAGCTATTTAATGTGTAACACTGTTTAACAAGAGGCCCTTTAATCTATCTGTATTGGTATTAACACATAATTGAACTTTTGCTCAATTCTAGATTGGAACCTTTGGCATCTCCACAACATACTACTCTACAGGCAGTATATTCTCAATTTACTACTGACTAAATAATACCTTTTATGTCATATTAAAATAAGAAATAACACATTACCAGCAGAGGTGGCAATTAGCTCTGTAGATATTTTTAGTGTGGATGTCAATGATGTGAGGATTTAAGATTAATTTAGAGGCAACGAAGCTAGAGAGTTGGAGGGTAAATCCAAATACTGCTCCAAGAAACCTCAAATAATAAAATGGTACAACAAGCATCTTAATGTCGGTGGTGCATATTATAACATATTTTCACGTTTGTTTACATGTGAAATATAGGCTGCACAGCCCTTTGAGACAGAAATGTGATTAAGGGCCTTTCCTCCTTCAGCACTGTAAACGTAGAAACCTGAGGAGCAAAACCATTTCCTCTCACCTTCTGTATGCGGCAAGCCTTCTCCCTGTGGGCCTCTAGTTCCTGTCTTAGCCTCTCGTTCTCCATCAACAGCAGCTCTATCTGGTTGGGCTCCTCCAGTCCAGCAGGAGGCACATTGTTGAAAGTATTGTAGCAGGACATCTCAGGAGGGTGGCCAGGCTGAGCATACCTGAGGCAGATTAATGAGGAATAAGGATATATTATGTAACTGAAACATACTGACTGCTACACAACATGCCTTAACAAATAGAAGTTGCTCAATGAGCAGAGGAATTTGCCTATGATAAAAATGAAAATCTCTCAGCAGGCCACTTGTTGAATGAAAGAAAATGACATTCGGCATAAGGCATCTGAAGTATGCCCTATAAATGTCCATTAGCATGCAGACAAAGTGACTCCTGTGGCTATGAAGAATGCTAAAATCTATATAAAGGAGCATACTTTTCTAAAAGTGCCCAAAGTATGACACGCAAAGTATCGTATCTTGTTGCCTCTCTAGATCAACTCCACATATAAAGTTGGCCCGAGAATGTTTCAAAAGGGAAATTTGAGCCTGTTGGCATTCTGTAGAATGATTACTGTGCTAAATATGTGTTTACGCATTTGAGACGCAAATGTCACAGTCCTGGATGACGACTACAAGAAAAAATTAAAACGCCCATCCGTTTAACTGGAACACAGGGCATGATGTAATCATTTGCAGTCATAACAGCGGTTGAGAACAGGTACAGGCTAATCACAACACAAACACAGCCCAGACACAAGGTGGCGCTGTGTTACCTGTGCTGCTGCTGGCTCTGCAGTAGGAACTGTGGCTCCTGGAGGGGGGTAATCCCTTGCCCCAGCATGGGGGCAGAGTACTCGGGCGGCGGGCATCGCGTGTCGCAGCTCTGGGGGTTCTGTGGAGCGTAGTAGTCCAGCGATGGGTAGCTGTGAGAGGAGCTCTTCACGGCATCCGCTTTGGCCGAGTCAGTCCTCTCCAGCGACATCTGCATCAGCCGCTCACTGAGCGAGCGGGCGTGGCCGCACCCCCCCTCCAGCATCACGCTCCCACCCTCTTCGCCCTCCTCCTGGAAGACCCCCTCATTCACAAAGCACCGCTGGTAGAGCTGCTTGGTCGGCTCAACCAGGGGGACCCAGTTGGAGGCAAGGTACTGGGAGTGGGCCTTGGCCTGTTCGTAGGTGGGTAGCTCCTCCCCGTGCAACCGGTACAGCTGGTAGCTGCTCTCCGAATGCTGGTAGTCTCCCTGGTGCTCTTGGCCCTGGGGCTCCTGCCTGGTGGACATCTGGGGACACGGGTTGTCCTCCTGGGTGAGGCTCTCCAGAGAGGAGCGGGGGCTCCTGGAGGCGTCCCAGCCGCTGCCCCCGCCGCGCAGGGCCTGCTGCTGGATAGCCAGTAAGGTGTGAGTGTCTGTGGGGTTTCCATAGCGGAGCTGCTCCTGGATCAGCCGGTGGAGGACCGTGCCAGACGGTTCCTCGGTAGATGACATATTGGATTCTGGACGTTGTTCTCTGGTCCGTTGAGTTGTGGGACAGTTCTGGAATCCGCCTTGAAATATCAGAACACAGTTGAAACAAATAGAAATAAATAAATTGAGATAGACCGATAAAGACTAGGTGACAGTGAATTTAATAAAGTCTACCATTTCCACAATGACCATTACAAGGTTTTTAAGCAATTAACCATTACTTAATAATGCACAATGTGAAGAAATAGTCTACATGCATTTGTTAAATTAAGTTCATCTATCTAGCCTACAGTAGTCTATAGTGCAAACTATAAAAATATATATAATGACCAAATAAGCACTGCGTAAAAAACAGTAGGATATACAGCTGAACAGCGACAGTAAAGCTGTGTGGAAAGATGTCCAACTACATGCAAAAAATGCATGTGCCATAGAAAATCCTGTCTCACGGGGGCGCAAAAACGCACTGAAACACTTGGAAATAGCTTTTTGTTTATTTATTAAGTTATTTATAGTTCTTACAGTTGATAGTCTATAGTCTGTTTTAAACCCACGATACCAATTGTTGGCCAAAACGGCACTATAATAGTTAACAACACTGTTCTATTGTTAATACATTAAAACATTCCTCATACCAGTTCAGGCTTTCATAGCGACAAGTTAAATAAAGTAATCCACTCTTTCTCGAGTCATATATGTCTCATGCTGCCTCTCGACGTATCCAACCTCCGATTCGTATGCGCTTTCCTATTCTGAAATGGTTGTCGAGAGAGTGGCGATAATAAGTAACGAGGAAGGACTGAGGTCGGAATGCCAGGAATGCAAAACGCAAGGTCCCTCGGGGATCAAAAGCGTAAAACCACAGAGAGAGAGAGAGAGAGTGCCAGGCGGAGTAAAAGTTACAGCGTTGGCCTATTAGAGCTTGTTAAGCGATGGCACCATGTCTTTTAGTATTTTTTTGGTTTGTTTGCTTTTTTCAATTCGTAAGAACACGCACGCATGTGCTCATTGCTCACATGCACAGTGCACACATGCTCCAATGTTGTGTGTGCCGTTGCATGGACATGTGACAACTCTGCCTCCTATCGGCCAATACGGTTATACTATAACGTTTTGGCATGTTATTCCCAGTAAATTACACTGTAAAAACCATTATACTAGTCAAAGGGCCGAGACGTCTGTAAAACACATAGTAAAGCTATGAAGGCGGTACTTCTTACTTTTCTGAAGTATGTAGTTGATACGACCTCGCCTATAGGCCAGCAGGCCACTTGCCAAATACCTTTTAACCCTGGAAAGGAATGAATTACGTGCTTTAAAAAGGCAAACAGACAGACAAACAAACAGATACATTATTCCTAAAACATGCAGATTAACACAGGGTCTAATTTCTGGTGTACATTTTATCTGACATTGTACAGAATCTGTATTTCTGTGTGTGTGTGTGTGTGTGTGTGTGCGTGTGTGTGTGTGTTTGTGTGTGTGTGTGCTTATTGTGTGGGTGTGTGAGGTTCCAGACGGTGTCCTTTCTAATCTAAAGCTTGTGTATTACGATCACACGGAACACAGGAGCTCATTGTAGCCAGATCACTGCATGGTCATGGGGAATGCCAGAGCGAAACACCTGTCAATTTTGTGGGCACAAACCTCAAACATGCGCATGTCCTGTCCTTATGTGGAATGTTAGGTGCCGCTCACATAGCTGGAGGTGTATGGCTAGATAAATAGGCAGGGTATGGGCAAGCAAAAGGCCTGTGTTCAATGCCCTTTCTTGGCAAGCATCATCTTTTTTGGAGTGTCCTTGAGCCAGTAATTATTTCCCCATTCTAGCTCAGTGCTCCAGATTCTGTAAGTGAATTCTTAGGGTTGGTTTTGGTCGACAAGATTAAACTATTAAAAAATATATATATTTTTTTAATTTATTTTATATACTTTATATTATATTATATTATATTATATTATATTATATTATATACACATATTTTAAATATTTACAAAATAACAGTGTTTTACATTGACATATTATTATAATATGTAGTGCATTGTTTTTTTGTCATCTGAGCATAATAATTGGGAACTTCTTCTTGGAGATAATTTTTGGATTAGACAATTAATTTAATTTAACTATATTGTAGATGCTTTCTACAGTACCTCATCTGCAGCAAATGCACAGTTACATAATGTTTGGACATCCCTTTTCCATGAAGACCTCTCCCCATTACCCAAAGGGTCTGGGAGAAAGTAAACCTTTATGACGGGCATGATTGTTTTCTGCAAATACCAGTCTTGGCTATGTATTACCTGTTGGGACCTTACAGACATTTTACATGGCTTCAACTGGAATATACATTTCAGTGTGGGCCCTTTACGTAGCGAAGATGATATAATCATCTAATGTGGAATGCACAGACCTTGAGAAAGAATAATTTATACAGTACAGTATACACACAATAGCAAACTCAAAGTAGTTGAACAATAGGTAGGTGGCCTCTACTATTGATGTAACAAACAGGACTGCTGCAGTGTTATGGACCCTGGCCAAAGGCCAGATTAGAGCTAGCTATCTATGGGTCATGGAAATAATTAGTAATGAATTATCTATGACAGTGATCCCCAATCCTGGTCATAGAGAAACGCTGCCCTGCATGTTTTAGATGCCTCCCTGCTCCAACACACCTAATTCAAATGAATTGGTTGTTATCAGGATTCTAACGACCCATTCGTTTGAGTCAGGTGTGCTGGAGCAGGGAGACGGCCCTCTAGGACCAGGAGTGGGGAACCCTGATCTATGGTATTCGTCCCCCAATCAAAATAAAAATCACTGAACCCTCCTCTCAGTCTACTCCACCTCTTTCACACATCCATATTCCTTTACAGTGATGGTTGACAACACCAACAAGACACTACTAGGGCTCTGCAAGACTGTCAGGGTGCAACGTAAAGGTGTCACCAAAGTGAGATGGGTTTTCCACTCGACTCCCTCTGGCTTTGTGTGTGTGTGTGTGCGTGTGTGTGTGTGTGCTGGCCATTTCCTACAGTCGGTTTGGGGAAAACGCCTCTGGCCATTTACCCTTCATTGTGTAACACTTCCTGTCAACCTCGAAGAGAATGCAAAGCTGATCCTTTGAAAATAATGGACACGCTAAATGAGCTGGAGATGGAGCTCCAAAATGGCGTTCAGGCAAAAATGCCTGTGTCTGCATGTGGACATTGAACCCTTGAGCGGGATACAACATGTTAGCACTGCTTTGTGAGGGTTTGTGTGGCATGTGATATTTAAGGAAGCTCTCAAAAAGCTGCTTTGCTGTCATACACACAGTGAAATCATTTTGGTTTTGTGGTTTTGCGGAAAACACGAACACCATATAGAAAACTGAGAACAGAGTGGTCAAACTAAACATTTGGAAATGGTTTCACTCTAAATTTGGCCAGTGCCGTCTCAGCTAGGTGCCAAGATCACCATAAATGCCTGTGTGTTTTGTGTGCATGCGTGTGTGTGTGTGTGTGTGTGTGTGTGTGTGTGTGTGTG
>JAODTR010042692.1:0-11511 GCA_025399935.1 Amblyopsis rosae | reverse complement strand
AAGATCACCATAAATGCCTGTGTGTTTTGTGTGCATGCGTGTGTGTGTGTGTGTGTGTGTGTGTGTGTGTGTGTGTGTGTGTGTGCGCGCGCGCGCTGTTTGACACTGACACAGGTACAGTTTTTTTGTTGAATCAACTCTTCAACCGAAGATGGCTAAAATATAAAAAATGCTAACGTAAATAAAGTACAGTATATAGTCGAAAGAAAGCAACATATAGGCATGAATCATACAGTAGGAATCATAATTAATACTTAATAATTGCCATTCACTTTATAAAATTATTGAAAACCAATCAACTGATACATTAGAGTATTTGATTACATGCTAGCTAGGCAATACAATAGTCTATATAAGTGCCACTGTTTTGTATGCAGTAATATCTGCTCATGCTGTAACAGGACTGCCGTCAAAGTAATCACATTTATTTTAGGCACGCCTGTGGTATTAAGTACTCATTACTTCTTAGTAAGACTTAACCATCTGTGGTCATCAGTAAGGCTGTTCACCTGCAGTAACGGGAAATGTGGGTGGGCCTGGGGGACATGCAAAGGCTACACTCACTATAGGGAAGAATGCTTGATTCTGGGTAAGGATGCTCAATTACAAAACAGAGACACTAAACAGTAGAATTTACAGCGAGTGGGCGCACTGGGATTGATGCTACACTGTTAAATTGTGTGGGAAATGGCACAGAATGGAACACAGGGTCATTTGATATGGTATGATTGGTAAGGAATGCAATTGGATAGGGTTAGGATGAGTGGGATAGTTTCCTCTCCATAGGTCTCACATCATGGACAGCTTCCTCATAATAGACAAACATAATAGGCAAGGACAAAGTTGCAATGCCTTTTAAATGGTAGGTATCCTGTTCTTTGTTCTTTAGAGACCCCCTGCACCCATCATTCCCATGTATTCATGTTTCAGGTTCAATAATTCAGATCACGTTCAATGTGGGGTTTTCTTTTTCAATATGAGTAATTCTATTTTGAACTATAAAAGACTGGCAGCCAATACGTCATTTATCTAAGCGCACCTAATTCCTCATTAGTGACAGTGGAGATAAATGACAGAAATGATTGGCAACCCAGTTTGCTAGTGTTGAGCAATCTTTGCTTGTTACAGATAGTTTTGCTGTAGTCAGAAGAACTGGGAATTTCCGTCATGAGAGTTGAAATCTCTTAAGTCTGTGAAAATCACACAAGATGTGTGTGGTTTCTCTTTGTGGAAAACTGTTAATGCTATAGCTCAAAGCATAATGTTTGGGGCGTTTATAAAGGACATTAGTCTGAGGGTACTTGTGATAAATTGTATGTAATCTTATAACAAAAAGTAAAATACAAGAAATAATGTCCAAATGTGAGAAAAGTATAGTTCATTTATCTGATTTGAATAAGCAAAACTGACCAGAGATTTAATTTCCCACAGACTATATGCACCAACCTCCATGATCTAACTTGAATATCCACATTTTTTCCACTGTCATGATATTTGAGATTGAAGTCTTGTTAAATATGCAGGGTGACAGTCAGTCAGGTTGAATGCGAAATTGTACTTGTATGTATGGCATGAAGGTTTTAAGACCTTTCCATTCGACAAGCATTGTGATATTATCACCATAGCAATATGTCAAAAACACTGACTTGTGTTTACACACATGTAACTGACATACATAACTTTGAAGGTATATTGACAAGTTTACTGAGAAAATGTCCTTTACAGCTCCTCCTATGACCCTGTGCCGTCACCTTACATACCAGTTGCTCGAGGGATGTTCACAGCATGTAACTGGATTCTGTGTGAGCTAACAGAGAGTGAGATACTGGTCTAGATTTACACACAAGCCACTTGGCATTTCACTCATCTCAGTCCTGGTGGTGAAACAGAAACAAAATCAGCATCCCCAGCTCTATTAAGGCCTTTTATTAATACTGTCCAGGGCTGCCCATTTAAGGTGTGAAAGCATTTGCCGTCATGTGCCCTGGGCACAACATGCCTAGCACAGACCAATGACACAGCAACGAACACCATGCTCAGGCAATCCACCGCCAGCCAGCCTGGGAGGTCACCAGAATGCCCGTCATTCATCAGGCTCCAGGCATGTGTGCCCCCAGCAAATAGCATGGCTTCTCTGCTGCTGAGCCTGCACATAGCATGTGATCTGATTGCTTGCCTTTGGCCAGCGGCATAATGGAAAGATAGGGCTCTGTGTCTGCATTGGTTCAGCAACTCTGAATACCTACAAGGGGTTTTCCACCGTCCGAAAGCAATGAGGGGAATGTGGGCTGAAGCGAAGGGCATGCGGTAAGGGTAGCAAGGGTTCAGAGGGGGGTAATGTGACGTTTTAACCAGGTGTCAGAGGAGGGATGCAATGTAAATATTTTTCATTGCTCTTCTGGTAGACTTACTGGGCTATGGGAGGCATAGTTATTTAAATGATAAGGGATAAGGGATAAGGGTCATTCATTGCTTGTGTCCAGCAATGTACACACCCAAGACAATTCAGTATCTATACAGTAAAAACAACCAACCTACCTAGTGAAAAAGTATGCATGCACATTTGATAAAAGATAATAAAAAATTTACCACAAATATATGACCTCCTGAAAAGTATCAGGAAACCCATATATATATATATATATACTGTATATACAACAGAAGATCCATTTCACAAACAATAAGAAATAAAGTCTCTTCAGCACGCTATGCGCTCTTCAGAAGAACAAGTTTTCTCTTTGCTTGTGTCACAATCAAATGTCTATTATATGTGAGAGAAGACTTGTTGCTTTTGTTGCACCACCAGTAAGTGATGACTCAGCTGTAAAAAATGCTAATGGTGGTAAGGTCTGGAGATATCTGCTGACACACAAAGAGTTTGTTGTGTGCAGATTAAAATATGCTCCATGTCTTATTTTACACAGTCTATTTTAAGATGTAGGAAAGCATTCCAGGGAAAACCCATCTATTCTGAGATGAATAGAAATTAGGAAGATTTAAATTGCTTTAAAGTTAGAGAAAATAAATGTGAAATATGTCAGTGAAGTAATTTAATTTAATTTAATTTAATTTAAGAGTGCTCTTCCTTTTAAATTCAAATAATAAATGTCATAAATCATTGATGACATAATAACTAACAGTGAGTTAATATGGTCGCGTAAAATCAGTAGTAGCCTACTGTGACATTGGACAAATCACAGCCTCGGGAATGCTGGAGAAAACACAGTTATAAGAAAAGCTTTTAATTTGGTTTTAACCTAAACATATTATCACTTACAATCTTAACTAAGTCTGAGTGACTTATAAAAACCTTAATTCATTTTGGAGTAGGGCTGTCAAATGTTATTGCTTATACTGCCTTTGGTTGTGTTTGTATTCTTTTGATGGGATCAAGTATTGTATTTGACAGCCTGTCTGTATGGAGATTGCTGAAGGCTTTGTGAACACTACACAGCAATGCACACCAGCTTTTTGATGAACAATTTAACATATTAACTCAAACTTGTCAAGAAATGAATTACGTATGACTCACAGGACTGAACGAGTGGTATCAACGATTGCACCCATCAGTAAAAATCCTGTCACAGTGATTCTTAAATAGGCTACTGTCCAACCATTTATCGCTGATCAGTTCCAGGAAACAAAGAGGAATGCTCAACATCTGCTAGCATTCATTTCATCTCATCTATTTCTCACTGAGAACAAGGCAGTGATCACAGGCAACGCTGTTACCACCGGTGTTCCAAAGAAAGAATGCAAATACTTGTGCTGCCAAATATCCCCAGTCGAGGACCTTTCTGGAATGTCCTAACAAGCCTCCTCACTGTGTTTACAGTCCCAGACCGATGGCAACCCTGCAATCTAGCCTGCCAGTGTATCATTATCTGGGCTACTCAGGGGACAGAGAGAGTTTAGTCTTCCTAACCTACTGTAACAGGAGGTTTGGACGTCTGTCCTCAGATCTAACCATGATGCCCTCGCACAAACAGGGAAGGCCATTTGACAGTGCATGCATATTCTGTAAAGCATCTCTAAACAAACATCCTTTTGGAGGCGAGATGCCATCTTGTCAAATGAATTGTGTTGTATTGTGGTTACTTAACAGTTAGGGTTCCCTATCATGTGGTCATAAAAGCTTAATTGATTGCAAAGCTGAGAAAAGTTACGTTTTATGAACTCCTTAACCATGAACAGGTTTAGAATGTAACAGGCCAATAGTCTTGCATGCCAGGAAAGACGGAATAATTTGATCTTTCACTGACAGTGGAAACTTCAAGTCAAGTGTTTTTAGGTAGAATTGGTGAGGCATGTGACTTGGTTTGGGTGTGCACGCCAAGCATTCATCCCAGCCAATAGGGTGTTTGTATCCACTTCAGTGAGGAAGCTAACAGTACACTTTTAAAGGCTCCGTGTCACATCGACATTGCTAATTCCAAAAACAACTAGAAATACTTGGTTTTCATGGAATGGGTCCTTTAAAGGTAAAGGCAGCTATCGCAAGCTAATTGTAAGCTAATACACATTTTGTGAAATTCACCAAATGTCTCCACGCATTTCGCTAGTTTACCGTTCTCTGTGTGTTGAAAAAATAATCGGACAGGCCTGGCTTCGTAAATAGGAACACACACAACACAACAAAGTGCCGAACACCGCTCACAACAACAAAGCCATAGTACTACGCTTTTATTCACAGTGCGTTTCGATGTGTGGGGAGACACCGCAGAGGGCCGCGGAGTGATATTGTTTTGATTTGAGCTCGAATTTAGAAAGCATTCTCGGAAATGACCCTGCCTTTAATAATACATGAAAAAAGTATGTTGGACATCAAGCAATGAAAGGGAGTAAGAAACCCACATTTAGAATATGAAACACTACTACATGTTTTATACATATTCCTACAATAGCCTAAAAGCAAAATGCATGGTAAATAAATGTAGAACTGTAGGATTTACAAAATGAACGCCAGCACCAGAGTATAATGACAGAACTTAAAAGAACAAAGAGCTAGACCCTGGGCTCTGAAATATAACACCTTGTTCAAAAGAAGGCATAACAATGGAATAAGGAGTGGGATCATCAATGGAAGTTATGCAGCATTCAAACCCCCCAACACAGAGCATCCATGCCCAACAGGGACAACTGTGTGAAAGCTGCCCTCAAATATGCACTGTATTTCTCAAGAGCACATAGCCTTAACCTTAGGAACTGCTGTGATCAAAAACATTGTAACAGGATGTCTGTGAGTTTGTGTGTGTGCGCGCGTGCGTGTGTGTGTCACACGCTTCTGCATGTGTGTAAACATGAATGTGTGTATGGGTGTCAGCGGAAGTTCACCTGGGATGATACCACATTGACTCAATGTGTATGTCGTACAAACTCCTACTCAAATATGAAACACTAATCTAAGAACTATTCAAAACAAACCTACAAATGTTAGTTAGTTAAAAGCACGAGTCACATCACAACAGTAAAAACACACTCTTCTCTCAGATGGATGATAGTTTACTTTAGTAAACCCATGCACTGTATAACATTTTCTCTGTATAGATCAGTGCTGCCTAAAACATTGCTACCAGCCAAACATGTGGCCTTGGATAGATATTATGTTCATGCATGTCTAAGACAAATAGCATACAGTTTAAAATGACAGAAAAGAGAGGTCATGGAATGTTCTAAAGCCTTCTATTTTGTGAGAACATGATCTGCCCCTTAGCGCTCACATCCACCATGACTGTCTTAAACGTTTATAGCACCAGGGCCGTTTAATTATTGTAGAGGGTAAGGTTGAGGTCAGCCTATGACACATCCTGACCTTTAGATGTGACTTGTGTTTGCATTCACCAGATCATAACGCCAATGTGTAACTGGTACATTTTTTGATTTGATGAGGAAAAAGGTTTGTCAACTATTTACCTACTATTTCTTATAAAACAATGTTGAATGAGAGCTCATCTACTATATGTTATGAATATTACATCATATGTGGAGCCAGTTGTAGTTTGACAGCTTGACATATTTGATTGCATGTTTGTTATTGCACTGATCCAGGCAATAAATCCAAAAGTGATCATACTTTGAATAGAAGCAGTTCAATGTCGTGGTTGTATAATGACCATAATTCATGGAGTGTGGCAGAGAGTTGCATAAAGATGTCACAGTCTTGTTGTTTTTAGTAAATGTTTACTATTGAAATAGGGTACAAACTGCAGTGGAACATGAAATGAACTAATTTCCAACCAAACAGCTAATTAAATAGTAATTCTCAAACAATGTGATAATCAAGCCAAGCCAACATTTCTTTTGATGAAAAGAAAATACATTCAGAAAATAAATAAATTAAATTAAATAAAACTTCTGTGGGAGCAACACTGTGGTTATAACTGTTGGTGTTAACAGTATATGATTGCACAGTAATCATATACTGTTTGCTATATACAGCTGGATTACAAAAATGTCTAGCAAATTGTGAAAAACAGCGTTATACTGTTGAGTGTATGAGCGCCACCTGGAGGTGATAGTTTTCTTCATTTTTTTTTCTCTCATAGGGAAATATGTATGGTAGGTTTATGAGGTGACATTAGTCATTAATTATGAGGTGACAAAATTAGTCAGCAATGAAAGCACTGTGTGAGCATTCAAAGCTATGCATTGATGATGGAATTGTTCATTGAGGGGCCATACCTGGGACCATATCTGTTGTAACATTATCTTAATATTTGGATAGACAAATATGAAATTAAAACGAGAAGGAAACAAAGTGTAATGAATAATGACCACCTGTTTCACATGGTTGAGCATGTGACAGATTCTTGACATTTTTATTCTGTATCAGCCAAGGTAAGAGAATCAAACTCTAATATTTCCATTTATCAGCTGTTAAATTACTTAATGTCAGATTCTCTTTTCATGGAGTCCTGTTTTTCAACATTCCAAAATAACAATTTCTCAGATGAAGTACAAGCATACTTGGAAAAACGAAGCCTCAAAACATGGGTTTTTACACACAATTTTACACACACGCGCGCACACACACACACACACACTTACACACACACACATACGAAAAATAGTATGTTTCTCCCTTCATTTTCAAGCCCCTGGGAGAGCAGGTTGCCATGACAACCAAATACCGAGTGGGAAAATCTTTTCTGCTGCGCGGCAGAACCCTATCCGTTTGGCAGCCAAACGAAAGCTTGTGAATCCCTTGACAAAAACAACATTCCGCATCTAAGTGATAGTCTTCAAGGAATTTCTGCTAAACTGAGGCATTTCTCTCATGCATACCTCTTCAAACCAAAATCATCTGGAGTATTGTGTGAATAATTCTCCAGATCATGCTGTTATAAAAAAGACATTGTAAACAGTATCTATGTGTGCATGCATTCATGCATGTGCATTTGCCTGTGCATGTAGAGAGTGAGCGTGTGCATTGCCCGCTGAATATATTGTATGTTATTGTGTCAGTTTGCAAATGTGGCTATTAGTGTTTTTTTTTTACATACTGCTGTAAGCAGCATGCAAAAACTGTGTCCTAATGAAGTTTGAACTTTCTGTTGTGTGACATTCTCTCTCTCTCTCTCTCTCTCGCTCATGCATGCACATGCACACACGCGTGCGCACACACACACACACACATACACACGCACACACACACACACACACACACACACACACACACACACACACACACACACAAGCACTTACAAAAGAAGTACTTGGCTTGATCAAACTTGTAGGAAGCGGCACACTAATGAACAATATTTACATGAATGTAAAGTGTGTTTTTGCTCAGGAAGTTCATGGTCAACTCTGTGCTCAACCTATGGCTGCTGACATTAATGGCTGGGGGGGGGGGGGGGGACAAAAATAAACGCAAAGTGGGCCATATAGGGCTGTTTCACACACTAAGGACCTTCACAGCAAGAGAGAATTAGAATAGAAGGACAAAAAGAAAGAAGATAAACACTTTCAACATCGTCATGAACATTTATTCACAGTAGCATTAAAACAGACTAGAGAATGTGTTGAATGTATAACACAGGCAATACACCAAACAGCAAATAGTTACATGGTAGAAAGGATCCAAGTAAAACAGTCCTTGGTTTGACCATCAACATAAGTATGCTACAGCAAGACGCCATCTCTGCCCACTCGTCCTAATATACCGATATACTGTAAGGTATTTGAGATTTTCTGCTATATTCTGCTAAATGGACATATTCTAATCAAAACTGAGCAAAAACACTAAATTAAATAAAATTAAACCATGTTTTATTACAAGCAAGCCATAATTTTTAAACATTTAAAACATGCAGAAAGACTGAGGAAATTGCACTAATAATAGATAATAAAACATAACCAGGCTTATTTAGACTAAGTCTACTACACCATATACATTGTATAATGCACAGTGTTATTGTGCATGTATATCAGTCAAAATCCATTGAAAAACACATTTTTAATAATACTCTAATACTAGGCAAATGTTAATACATGTAGAATGTACATTATACACATTTTGGCCAATGTTCATGAAACCTCTATTATTTAGCCAATACTTTGATAATAGCAGCTTTTAGACTTTTAGAAACCTTTAGATAATATATAGCAGAAATGGCAAAAATCCTATAAAACAAGATATAAGATAGCTATGCCAATGACATTTATGAAGTCTCTTTAGGGCGATTGTATGGGTCTATAAACACTGTGTATTACTGATAGTAGCCTTGGGAGTCAGGAAGAGGTCTGGATATGTTGTGGAATGCCCACTGTAAAAGCCCATCAATGGCTCCCTGCTAAAGAAGTCTTGATTAGCATACTGTATTACAAACCAAAAGACTGGAAACACTGTTAAAGGTACACACAGAATTTGTTTCTAGAATGACCCATGTGAAGAAGCCTTACTATAACATTGTCGCTTTGTTTTGAAAACGCAAAGGTTCAGTGCTGCTGAATGGCTGGTACGCCTCTCTACTCCTGCCCATACTAAACTAGGCATGCACAGTTAATGTCCCCCTACAGCCACGTGCATTTAACCCCCATGTGCACGTCAAGTGAAAGTGAGTAGATGCGAAGATGTGGGCGATTCAATCCAGGAGTGTACTTTGATAATAAAGGGCATGTTTTGCACAGTAACCCAGTTGAACTCCCATAGACAAGTAACCCTTTGTCCTGCACAGCCTCTAAAGAGGGGAACTGTTTATTCACACAACTACCCCTGTCCACACAGGTGTTTAGAGTTGCTGCGTCTAAGTAGACTTGTGCTTAGGTCTGGGCATATACACACACACACACCTGTTGCGCCTGTTGCACCTGTGAAGGCGAGACAACTGACACCTTCTGTTTTGGTTGATTCTTTTGAGAGAAATAATTCCCTGATAGTTTTATTCAATATCAACCTAAGAGGGTGTTTGTTCAGCCAAAAAAGCTGAACATACATGTGAGGGCTTCCAGGGCCTTTAGCCACCCGGTATGTGAATTCATATTTTCCCTGATCAGAAGACAGGAAAATAATATTTATGCTAGCATTTATGGGTCACTGTGAGACCTTCATGTTCATGTGTACAACAACCAGCAACCGTTGCATTCCTATTTGAGTTATTTACATAATACACATGTTACAGTAAGCGTTACTCACCTCTCCTATGAGGGAGTCCAGTTCATCTTTATGGAGGATGGGCTCAGGAAGAGTGCCCGGCTCATGGCTGTATGCATGTTGAATCACCTGAGAGATTGCACACACGCACACGCACACACACACACACACACACACGCAACATATTCATCATAGTACTAAATATGTTGATATTGCATTCGTACATCTGCTTCATATTTGAAGCTCACATAGGCTTGTGACATATCAGAACTGCATGCTAACTCATGCACACAAACGACACACGCACACATACACACACGCACACACACGCACACACACACACACACACACACACATACACACACACACGCACACACACACACACACGCACACACCTGTACACCTCTGGATTCAGGTTTCTGGTCCACAGATCTTTCCCAGCAGGAAAAGCAGGTAGATTTCTCCCTGAAAAACACAGGCATACCACAGGTAAGTGTGACAACAGTCTGTGTACACGCTGTAGTCTGTGTACAGACTAATAGTCTGAGTAAAGAGCAATGTTAACCAGAGGTTATTAAAGCTTGCATGGCTTTCACGTCAATCAAGCTTATATTTCTCTCTGTATAAGCATTGTCAGGTTTAACTTTCCCTCCAGTTCACTCTGAGTTTTTGCTCTCTATTACGCTGGTTGGACAATATTGTAATGGGAGTGGAGTCAGAGGCTGCTGCTCACTTAGTATACCTTAAAATACTTTTTCCTGAAGTGATTTATTTTATTCTTGCTGTGTAATATGGACACATAGCATTACTGTACCATGGGTTACCAAGACAGTCCACAGAATGACTGTTGTTTCTATAACTAGTTTGAACACATTGGAAAGAGGATGTAAAATGCGTTGTAAATTTCCACAGCGCCATCTAGTGGTTTCACAAATTAATGTATTTCTTGCTAAAAAACTTTACTTGGATGGAAAATGAGAATCACATATTTTACCACAGTGCAAAAAGGCTGTATTTGAATATATTGTCAAGGAGAACTGTAGCAGAACAATTCCTGTCATGTTAGTGTACAAGGTGCTGTCTTACTTGGAGATGTGACAGTCTATGTGGTAACACTGCAGACACTGGAGACAATGAGTGAGGTCTCCTCCACCAATGTGGCAAATACCACACACCTCCCTCACACTGAGTGCCTCCAACGCTATACACTGGTCTCACACACAGACACACACACACACACACACACACACACAGACACACACAGACAGACACAGAGCACATAACATGAGTATATTTAGCATTTAGAAAACTTCATTCAGGTATATGTACCACAAACTTAAAGCCTCATTCCACAGGTCTTCTTTACCTGGTAGTTGGACGTGTGAGTGTCCTTGCTAGCTGAGACTAGCTGAGGGAGCGAGGACACTGGCAGTGGGGAGAAAATAGAGACATCTAAGGTGGAGTTACTGGAGCTGCCGTTTGTTTGCAGAAACTGGGAGGGTGGCTGTGGTGGTACACAATCATGTGTCAGCAGATTATAAATAAACGGCCCTGTAACAACTGTATGGTGTGGTTTAGACCAAATGTCATTTCAGATGACATTTCCATGGGGAGAAATAGCCTGTGTGGTCAATTAGAGTTTGTTACTGGCTGGTAGCAGCATTCATGTGAAATATACTGTAATAAGCTGTAATGCAATTACCCTTACTTGAACAGGCTGCTGCTGGGGTTTTTCTTTTTTCACTCTGTTTCCATGACACCACTGACATCGCCAGCTCCCACTATAGACACAAATTAAGCTGACACTTGATTTTTATGAATTTCTATGATTAATTATGTTAAACATCCATCCATCCATCCATCTTCATCCGCTTATCCGGAGTCGGGTCGCGGGGGCAGCAGCTTCAGCAAGGGAC
>JAODTR010042671.1:0-19485 GCA_025399935.1 Amblyopsis rosae | reverse complement strand
GTGTACTTTTTCTTTGTATAGTGTTTCGTATTAAACCCTTTTGCTTTCCACCTCCGTTGTACGCCTATCTTGTCACATTTACTTGTGCAATTCTGTATCTATTTTTCCTACATTTTACATTTTACAGTATAAAGCATAACTGACTCATTCACTTTTACATTCACTTTCGCGCTTTTTAAATTTTTTTTTATGCACACCTCAAGTCAAAAAGACAGTGTGGTTTCAAGTAAAAGGAAACTGATTTACAAAAAATAAATACCAAAAAGTTTCTCTTTGTATATATACACATAGATCTGAAACATGAAAAGTAATGCAGTTTTTCTAATGCCATCAGCTTTTAGTATTTAGGGAGTCATTGTGCTATGATTGACTATATTCCTCTTGGAAGAAAATGCGTGCTAGTGTTTTGACAGAGGTATGTGATTTTGAGTCAGGGTTGCAGTGTTTTATTAGCATGTATAATGTTTTTTTTGCATTTTGAAATGTACTGTAGAGTTACCATTTAAATAACAAGATGTGTTTTTGACAAGAACATTTAGTATTTGGCTAATTCTGTGAGGTAGGTGTGTTGCTGTGTTAAGAGGTTTGGAAAGGTATCTTCATATCCATGTATTACATAAAAACTGTAATACATGGACGAGGCACCATGTTTAGCAAGGTTACTGTAATAACAGATCGTCATCTCCATCTAGTGCAGACTTGTGAGTACTACATAAAAGGTATATTGACAGTTCGTGCCATTCATGCCATTTCCCACTCTCTGTCTAAAGGCCCATTTACAGTGTTTATACAGTCTATAGCAGGGCTATTCAACTCCGGTCTTGGAGGGCCGCACCCTGCATGTTTTAGATCTCTCCCTGCTCCAACACACCTGATTAAAAATGAACGGGTCGTTATCAGGCTTCTAACATCCTTGAATCAGGCCTGTACAGTATTCAATTATTTGTTGTGCTTTTTACAGTAAGCCAGGTGAGGAACACTATGCAGTTGATGCAGTATTTTTTATTTATTTTTTTGAAAAAGGAAAAAAATATTTATATGTATTATATTTCATAAAAATATTTGCCTCGGGGAAGACCCAGGACCAGGTGGAGAGATTATATCTCCAAACTGGCCTGGGAACGTCTCGGGATCCCCCAGTCAGAGCTTTCCAATGTGGCTCGGGAAAGTGAAGTTTGGGGTCCCCTGCTGAAGCTGCTGCCCCCGCGACCCGACTCCGGATAAGCGGGAGAGGATGGATGGATGAAAAATATTTGTAATTGTATTCAATGATTCCAATGTATCTGTTTGTAGTATTTGCTCTACTAGTCCTTTTTACAGTGATGTATTTATGTTGTACTATAATGAAACCTGTATCACATATTTTGTACTACAATATTTATTTATACGAACAGCTACACAATTGCACATTGTGTGGCTGTGATCTAAACTAATGTTCCTATGGTATTTCACAATGAAGTTTTTATTTGAACCAATGGTCCTGCAAGTGCAGTTTATTTAAAGATATGATGGTACAATCCCATGTTTTGAACATAGGATATAGCCTGTATTACAAGTGCCTACTGTTTAATAGTTTGTATCTAGTTGTGAAAAATGACACCAAAGTTGTGAATTTTGGGGAAAAGTGGTTAAAAAATATATATTTGACATATTTGAATTACAATATGTAGTGACTTGTGATTTTTTATAGTTACTTTATATACAATGTTAGTAGTATTGTATATAATATTTTAAACATAGTGTAGCAGCAAACAACTATTTACTACTGTAAAGATATTGTGAAGTAATTGCATCCTGAACACAAAATGGAATCACACTCCCTCTGTGTATAAGAACAGAAGAGCTCTGTGTTCTTTGTTATGCAGGCAGGCCGGGTGTGCATGTACAGTATGTTTGTATGTATTTGTGTGTGTGTGCGTGCGTGCGTGTGCATGCAGTGTGTGTTTGAGATGTTGGTGCTCTTTATGTGTGACATCTAGTAGTAGAAGGCCATACAGAGCACATGTTTTGATTGATATTTCTTTCAGCACCACTAATCATGACCATTTAAAAGAAATACAGTAGTTAGTTTGACAAGACTTGAATTGACTTGACAGGTTTAAATAAACATGAAAACAATGTTATTTTAAAATATAGTATTTTATTTCGCTTTTTTTTTTTTTTGCATTACTGTAGGCCTACCTAGCTTGAATTATATATTTAAAAGCATATAGCAGTTATTAAAGCTTTAATCAAATATTTTCTAAATAACAGTTTCTCCGTGTATTTTGGAGTGGTGGTTCTCACTTCCCACTGTCATCATATATCAAACAAGGAATAAAATAAGCTCTAATGGTCCTGAATAACATGTTAACATTATGCGTATGACTTTAACTGTAACTAGTCTTATCTTACATAAACATTTTCACATTTAAAAGCAATGCAATTCCCAGGCTGGAGGACTGTTGTGCTAGTTAAAACTATCAAAACCTTTGGATCCAGACCCTGTATAGTAGAAAGGACCTGTTCCTCTTCCAGAGACCCAGTTTCTGACTTGGACCGTTCCTCTAGCTCTATTTGAGGAGATTTCTCTCTTTGTTTTGCCTGCACGTCTGGCCATGGACATCTTCTTCAGTTCAATGCTGCAGAAAATAATTCATTTTGTGAAGGACGATCTTAAAATACTAACAGCAATTTTTTCAAATAGGATTTATAAAATTGTGTTTATACCTGAGTTGGCCCAGAATTAGTCTCACCCAGGGTTGCTTGGGATTGGCACATACCTCGTCTGTACCATTAGTCCGGTTCATCTTGAAAAAACTACAACAGCAAAAAATCTTCTTAATTTCCACACAGGGAGAACAAAATGTGTGTGTGTGTGCGTGTGCATGCGTGTGCGTGTGTATGCATGTGTGTGGGTCTGTGCTGTTGCTTTCCATGTACTACTACTACTGGCTAGATTATGTATCAAATATTGACAGTTATTTTATGACTATTAATCTGAAGTGACTAGAGAATGTTGTTAATGGTTTATTGGCAACATGGCTAATAGCCAAATGTGGTAGTTTGTTTCTGTTTTACTACCTTAACAACCACATTTCCCTTTGGAGATTAATAAAGTTCTATATTATCTTATCTTATATTATAATGTCAGATATTTGTGCAAATCTTACATGATAGCTGGAATGCGGCAATTTTCCAATGGTGTTTGTTCTCTGTATCCAGTTATAAGCTGGCAAGGTAATTGTTTCTTTTGGTAAGATGTACAGCAGCCACTTTTGAATTGATGACCTAAAGACACACACGTGCATGTACAATCAATTGATTTATTTATCATTATCGACTAAAACATTTTCAAATAAATATATAGTTTGTCAATTCATGTTCCAGTTAATATGACCAAATAGTTAACAGTATCATTTGGCATTTAGTGAAGATTTCCTCAGCAGATAAGTGAGTCAACTTACTGGCAACTGGAGCTGGATAGAGAATGGAAAGTATGTAGCTCAACATCACGACTCGAACGGCAATGATGTGCTTGGGAGCCATGGTGACAAGATGAAGACCAAAGATGAAGATAATCAAATACCTGCTCCCGTCTCATTTATACCCCTGCCTACAGTATATGTATCTGTGTGCGCGTGTGCGTGCATGTGAGCGCATGCGCTACTTCTCACATTCTTAGCAACCTGTGGCAAGTAAATTGGGGACAGGAAACCCATTATTATATAATGGAGGTCAAATATGCAGACAGCAGCAGTTTTCTCACAAATGAATGCTTTACTACTGGACCACTTTGTCAAAACCCCTTTATATTGACAAGACTATCACCGTGGAGTAGGTAAGCTGATGCATTAGCTTCATATGAAGCTCCCTGGGCCCGCATACAGTATCGGGGTTAATAAATTATATGTACTTGTGCAGAGAATCCCAATATGCAAACAAACGTTGATTCATTTATGCATTTAGGCTACAGTCTTAATGCTAAATTGTGTGGAAAACATTTATTCCTTAAAATTGTTATTTTCAAACTTTTTTATCCAACAACCTAAAAAAATATGTTTATATTGTAGCTTTGTGCTTAACGATGAACCACCACACAAATGCGTTTAAAAAGTAAACAATAAATACAATTTTACACCACTAAAGGTGGAAAAAGTGATCTGATATTAAATATTCTCTCGATCTCACACCTTAACGGCTTAATACATATCTTGTCTCAGCTATGATGCTAATGTCTTAACATGATATTGTAGCTCAAGGCTGTGGCCGGGATGTTCTACACACTCAGCAGTATGAGAGCATTTTGTGGTGAGAATCGAATGTTACATGCTTGTCAAAAAACCCTCCTCGTCAGCCTGACCTATTTACCATGCACAAGGCTTACTTAATCTAGTGCCATACACTGACCTAGATAGACATAGCATCTTTACATCATCAACAGTACATACAGTACTGAACATCTCCAGAGCTAAATCTGCCCATTTAAAACAACATGTGAGGGTTCAACAGTGGTCAATATTGAGATGTGGCTTCTAATATATTTGGAAAATTCTAACAATGTTTACACAATGGCGTTCACACATTTACATTTACTTTTACCTAAATCTTCTATTAACTGCTGCATAAACTAAAGGTATGATGCCATTTAGCGTGATGCTCATTTCAGTATTGGACTCATGCAGGCAAGGGTAAAATAAAGTCAAGAGACCTGCTTCCCCCAAATATATTTCTCATATAAACCGATTGTGAATTAATTAGAGGAGAGAGCTGCCAAGTAGCTTCCCTGTTATATTAGTGTGTTGCATGCCTTGTGTTCACAGTATACACCTTCCCACAGGACATAGTACGCTAACTGGCCTATATTCACACATTTATGTCGCAAGACTCTCTTTTTTTCAGCATGGTGCAAAGGTATACAAATACCTGTATATCTATAGTAACATTGTATTAGAATTTATAGTGTAATATAGTTTATTACATTCATGTTAAATATACTTATTTTAAATTACCCTAATGAGAATATTTAAATCTATATTTTCTATCCATTCTTGAATGGAAATAAAATACTAGTATTCTTTGTACAGTAGGTCTACTGGTAGCCTACTTAGTATTATTTCCATGGTTGGGAAGTAACGGATGTAATCAGTTACTTATAACTAAAAACTGTAATACATTAAAGTTACCATCTAAAATAATGGAAGAAAAATGCATAAAACAATTGGCTGTTCTCTTTTTAACCTTTCATTAACGTCCTACTTTGATCCCCTGAGCTAAATAAATGGTCGCAAAAATATATGGATGGCATTTCAAAGAACAATGTTTAGTCTAGTAAAGTAAAAATAATGGAAAGTAATACAATTATTTAACTATATTTAGGGTATCCAGAAATTAAGTTACTACTGATTAGGTTAGAATTTTAGTCTGGTAACTAACTGTAACAGACAAGGCCTAAAAAGTAACCTATACCCTTATTCTTTACACACACAAAAAGACCACACACATACTATGTTAAAAAATGTATTATTTTACAGTTACTTATACTAATTTATATGTAGCCTCAACTGCATTATTGCATTGATTATATTTTGCTCGTTTTCTTCTGTAAAAAGAACGTTAACAAATCACATCTTCTTATTAGAATTCCCGCATCAAATAAAGCATTGTCATCTCTGTGAACTTTGTCATTTGGTTGAGCTACAGTTCGAGAAACCACATGACTCATACGCTGGACCCGGTGGGCATGTAAACTTTCGCATGTTACCAAGCCTCCTACGTTCCTCCAGCTGGCAGTGCGGTTTCAACAGCTAAGTTCATCACATCGCACCGAATAAAGTTACTGTTGAAGCAGCCATTATCATTTATTATTACTATTTCATCCAGAAGGTGGCAATGTTGTTATGTTTTTAAACATGCCACTCACATTGCCAGCCTCCTCTCTCTCTCATTAACAAACGTTAACAGAAACGTTAACAAAAATGAAACCACTCACACAACAGGGAAACAATTTTGAAATGTAGTTGAATAGAAATTACTACAGTATATGCTTGTAGGAATACTTGGTAAAAACATAATGATTTTGCAACGATATGCTGTATTTATTTAGCAGCACTTGTATACAGCAAGCTAAAAGTGATGAGATAAATGTAGCAGTCACTCCTGTGTTATAGAGCAGTCCAACTTATTGCCCCCCTAAGGACCACAATGACAGACGCACAGACACAAATTAATGGTTAGCCTGAAGTGGGGAAGCTGCTGCCTTAACCCCCATGTGATACTCACCATAGGAAATACAGTACTGCTGTACTTCTATGACTATCATACTATAATATAAATATGACTAAATATATTGTCCCTTAGTGGGCGTATTACTGGAGGAGGGTTGAGAGAAGTCGGTTGCAGTGTTTTTGTAGCCAGAGCATGCATTTTTTTCCAAGGCCTCCCATACACTTGCTCTTTGTCATTAAGAAAAGTGTGTGTGCATGTGTTTGCGTGTATGCGTGTGCGTGTGTGTGTGTGTGTGTGTGTGTGTGTGTGTGTGTGGTTGGAGGGAATGGCTCTAGAGGAGAGGACGCCTTTGAGCTGTCCACCCACACAGTCCCCACAGGTCAACTGTGTGGGTTTGAGCCTATAGGAGGCAGCAGACCCTAGCAGAACCAACCCCCCCAACAAACACACACACACACACACACATGCACTAACACACGTGCACACGGCCTGTCTTTCCTCAAAGATTCCATGTTGATAGGGTCATATAATTAAACACAAGTGTGCACACAAAAATAATGACACGTACATGAAAACCGTTTGATTATAAATCACTGATGGATGATAATCATACTTGATTCTTATATCCCAATTTCCATCGCCCTGCCCCCTGATGAATATGAACACACACTCCAGACTTTGACTAGATCAAATGAATCCTAATTTAAAAATATAAATGAATAATACAACACAGTAAAATAGAATAGTTGCATCTAGTGAGCAGGAGTACTTAATATGACTAACATAGACAGCAATATTTACTCCAGACAAACCAAGAATGATCAATGATGGGGATGCCAACTTCTACAAAAGATTCAACTTCCACTTCTATAGTTTTAAACGAACAAGCCCCTCTTGTTGTTTTTTCTCTTTATTCATTTAATAAATTATTTTTCAATCCCTTTATAGCTGCTTCATGGGGGATGGTAGCTTAGAAGACGAGGGAGGGGAAGGAACATATGAAAAGCTATCAAAGCGCTCTGGCTGTCATAGAATGATCTTAGAAATAAAAGCCTAGTTTATCCTAATTAGCATTGTTAAGGACTGTCAGCCCCACGAGACACAAAAAAACAAAGCACTCTTCACTGCCATTATGAATATTCCAGGAATTGCTTGATAATTATGTGAGCGGTGGCAAATTTTGTCCTAGCCGCGTCCTCCCACAGCCCATCTGCCCCGTGTGTCCAGAGAGTGGGTGCCTGAAGTTTAGCTGCGGGGTGAACGGGGTAAAATGATTGTGAGAATGTACGAGACAAACGTGTGATGTAACAGCCTGAGATGCACGTCTGTTTGTTCAAGTCACCGTGCGACCAACACGTCATCCAATAGACCAGTGGCCCTCAAACTCTGTGACCTGTGACCCTAGAAGAAACCCTACAGTTGACGGGTTGAGAGAATTCTCACTAGTTTGAACCTGTTTAAGGCAGCATTGTGCAATATCTTAGCAAAGAAACAACCACAAACAATGCTAAGAAACTTTTCTAAAGCTAGGTTAAACAAACCATAAGAAAAAAACAAGACTATTTAGATATCTTGGAATCATTTTGTGACCCTTCTCCCGGGGTCTCGACCCTACACTTTGACAACCACGGCAACCGACCAAAACAGAGTGCTCTGTAGAGATGGGGGAACTTGCCGGGAGGCCAAATGGGTACGGATGAAAAGAAAGTGTCATGACATTAAGAAGTAGCTGGAGGTGTTCAAGTCTGGCAGTGCTAACTGTTGGCCAGCAGAGGCTCCTGGGGATACAGTAAGCAGGCAGAGGTGTGGAGGAGATAGGAGGTATTTTTAGGGTGGTCTGTTATCTGTGTCCACGGAGACAGGGGGTGGCGTGGCATCTCCGCTGGGTCACATAGCCGGAGGGAGAAACAGCATGCGCTCTCTAGCGGGAGAGGAGATGAGATCACACACACACACACACGCATTGTGTACATACACACTCAGATACACGTTTGTTGAGGTGAGCACCACATATTGTACAGTAACCCACACTAGAATGTCTTTCTCACACATTCAGTGTATAAATAAACACACACACGCACACCGTATACATACACACAGACACATACTGTACACACAAACATCTGCCAATGTGTGCTTATCATCATGTATATCTTCTATAATATGTGCAAATTATGACTAGCCTATGGCAATAAAGTTTAATTGAATTGAATTATGTGAATATGTAGGCCTATATTATATTCAACAGAAACATCAATGCCTTTCTCAGACACACAGAGATTTATAAAGGTGAAGGTGAAGGTTCTTACTTATTTACTTACTATGTGAAAATATGATCTGTTATTACAGTATACAAAATAAACAACAAAACATATGTATGTACAGTACACGCAATGTATGGCTTAGCTCACACTGCAGTTTTTATTGCTTTTCCAGAAATTGTTAGACACATTTGCCTATTCAGAGTGTTTTTAATAATCTTACCCGTCTCTCAATTCAGTGCAATTTATTGGCATCAGGGTTCCTTTGACACTGTTGCCAAGGTATCAAACAAAGTAAAAAGCGAAATACACTGAACAACAAGGACAGTACACAACATGAACATCAAAATAGATCAGTTACATATACAAGTGTACATATACAATTGTACATATACAATTGTACAGAATAGATCCACATCCCATATATACAGTATATTACAGAAACCTGGTTCCACCAGACTATTACTCTCAGCAAATTTTTTTGTTGTTTTTTTGCTGAGATTATAGTGTGGAAACCCTGCTCGCATTAGCGTTTTCACAACCACCCTGCAATCAGGGTGGGTTAGTGAGATGACGTCAAGAGTGTTTTGAAATGGTGGTAGAGCTAGATGAGACAATCGAAACAATTGTAGCAACGCCGATTGGTTCAGTGAATACTGTATGGTCTGGTTACACCAGGCTATATACTACCCCTCTCTCTCTCTCTCTCTCTCTCTCTCTCTCTCTCTCTGTCTCTGTCTTTCCCTCTGACTCTCCTGCTTATTTACATTTACAGTAATTAGCATGTCTGGTATCCTCTGTAGTCCTGAGTAGATGTAAATGCGAGTCGAACAGATGGATCACCACGACAGCATGTTTATATACTCGTACATTGTCACTGACACACACACACACAGTCAAACAGGTAAAAGGCTGATGGTTATCACACAAACACGAAGTTATTTTTACAAATGACACGCACACGCGTGTTAAAGGAAATGAGCCAACTAGCAGCTGTTAGAGAGAGAACAGGACACCAGCGAAACGCCTCTGACATGCTAATGACGCTTTGTCGACCCAAGGGGTCCACACACACATGCACACACACACGCACATGCACGCGCACACGCATGCACACACACAGATCTGACCATTCTCGTTCTGGTGCCGTGTCATGATGAATGCTAAGTCATGATTGGGCCGTACTGCGATGGAAGAGCTCTCTGTGTGACTTGAGGCCAAATGAAACCCAAACTCTCTCTAGGAATTCCTCAGCTATGCTTCTGAACCCCCCCCCCAAACACACGAACACACACACACACGTGCACACACACACACGCACACGCACACACACCCTCACAGTCAGTGCAGCATTCCCTCGCCTTCTTTTCTCTGCGTCCTTTGTTCGCCTGTCTTAGCCACCCACACACGTAATGTCCCCCAGGCTTTCTCTGCACGCGCACGCACGCACGCACGCACACACGCACACCACATATCTATATGCATATTTATATTCTGTACTGTATGTACTGTTCTATTCGCTCCTGATCTTTCCGTTTGCTCTCTCGCTTCATGGCAGGTGCATCCACACTCACACTCACACACACATCCACACACACACGCGCGCACACGCATACTACTGGCACAAGCAGCTGATGATGCAGGGGCCCATATTTGGTGCTCCACAATACAGATGTGTGGGCAGAAGCCATCTGTGGCCCCACTCCAAACAAAACGTGCGTGCATGCAACTTGTGTGTGTGTGTGTGTGTGTGTGTTGGTGGGGCGTTGGGGTGCCAGGGGCCCATGGTGGAAGACTCGTCCAGTGAGGTGGGAGTCTCTCAGGATGGGAAAAAGCATCCCTATGGTCATCAATCAAAACTCTTGTGACACAAATGACCAAAAACAAGGGGCTGCGTCCCCCTCCGTCCCCCTCCTTCCTCCCCCCACCCACACCAGCAGCCGCAGCCCTCCCACCTGCGCAGCCGTCCCATAGGCCCTTCGCATCTCGGTCTCCGCATCGGGATTGGCCGTTCGGCTCCCCCAAGCGAAACCGCCATCCAGAGGCTGTTAATTGGGCCTTTGTGCTTGCGCAGTCTCTCGTGGGATTGGAGGAGAATGGCGACGTGAAAACGGTATTATGGTGGCCGGGCGGTTGACTGGCAGGTCGATGTTGGGAGTTCGCTGTGGAGCGTCTCAAAGCGCCAGATGCTCTTCCTGGGTCCTTTATGGAGCCTTACAGGGGGATCGAGATGGTTTCGCCATAGCAACTGCGGGGACACAAAGCGAGATGGAGACCAACCAAACAACAACAACACACACACACACACATAAGTTGCATGCACGCACTTCTACTTTAAATGTCCTCTCAGAAGCAGGCAGCCATTAAAAAGTCCACCAAACACACATGGTATATGGCTCTCTCTGTGATTGTCAACATAGCTTGTGATATTTGTATTTAAGGTGTCACACGATATAACAAGAACTAAAGTAGCCTACAGTATGTAAGTTACAACTCACTGATACATATAACTCGGCAGATGGCAAGAATAAAGATTATTTCTCACTTTCTCTGTCTGGGAATCCTCTGAATGTGTTCACTGGAGGCTTTGGAAAATCGAAGGTGTAGGAGGACAGGCCATGAGCCTTATTCTTTGTTCCCTCCCAACAAAAGGACAATCATGGCCTGGCGCCATTTTGGACGATGTATCTAATATAAGCAGCAGTGACTTTTCCTCACAGATTCACATGGAAAAGGATGTTACACAAATGTGGCAAGCGAAGGGCCTTTAGAAATCTGGTCCATTTTGCAAGTAGTGCTATATCTTTCCTGTCTCGTGAACATCAACAGGTGGCGCTATTGTCAAACGCTTTTTCTGTCCTGTCACATTATGGCCTACTCAGCTTCAGCTCCAGAACAAAGAGCTTTTACATTCTGTCATAACACTGTGGACCTTGCGCCTAAATACAAATAAAACGTAAAGAACAAAGTTGGTTAGCACAGTGTCATCAGACACTTGCATGCACCTTTAATGCACTGACCTTCATTTAATTTGGCAAAGTTTGTCAGTTATACATAGGACTCCTGAATCATAGTCATAGCATTATCAATATACTTAATGTTACCTATTTTTTAAAATGTTATCTACTGTGGGCTTTCCAATGTGATCGTGCACTATGTACAGTATGCTGGATCCCGAACAGCCTACTGACATTCTAACTTGAATAATAAACAAATGTAAAAATAGCCTATTATGTTATGTTATTTCACACTCAAATGAGAAGTGCCTGCACATCTCGTTTTGCCTGTACTTATTCATATCCAAAGGAATATGAATCTTTGTGTTCATTAGTGGTATATCGAGACCGCCCGTGCCCGTATTCAACTCAGCTCTGCGCGTCGCTTACACACGTCCAAACATTCATTCACACAGACTTTGCCCACCGGGATGGAAGCGCTTCTACCCGTGCGCAGAGCCAACGGGAAACACTCACGCTTTTACGCGGCACAAATGGCTGCACATTTATGGGGAATATTCTCGGCATTTTTGTGGACACTAACTGCAGTTTCAAGCTCAAGGACAAGGGTTTACCCGCCGAATGAAGGTAAGGAGGTGCGGGCGTTTAGTCACGTTGCAGTGTTATGTACGGGGAATAACGATATCTTACTTACCTCGTCACAAAAGGGGCTAGATCCGCACACGAGTTCTGTTCTTATTCTGAGTAGGGGGACGATTCAACATTTTCAAAATAATTATACAATTATTACCTATAATGATAATATGGACTGAACATTAGAACTGCGGTTATTCCCTGTTGTTCAATCAATAGCTTTTTTAGCTCAACATTGAGAAAACAGCTGTATTCTCTCTGGTCCCATCATGAAAAGATGTAGGCTAGATTTTGGTTCTTTAATATTTCAGCATCAGAACTTGTTGTTGCAGACAGTGCATGAAATATTTACTTTCTCTCACCATTGCCAGAATTAATAGAACACCAAATGTCTTTCTACAACATGAATAAGTGCATTGTCGAAGCAAAATTGAATATATTTAAAATTATATTAATTTAGGCAAACTGTTACAGTAAGTACACATAATTTGATACCACCACAAATACCCTGGCATGAATATGGTCATTAGGCTGTACTTTTATATGGCTTTAAGAGACAAAGATAATACGTAATAAAGTAATATATTCTCCAGGAGTTGATATGGAGGCCAGCTGGCTACTTTCACTTAAGCCACCTGCATGTGTGTGTGTGTGTGTGTGTGTGTGTGTGTGTGCGCGCGTGTGTGTGTGTGTGTGTGTGTGTGTGTGTGTGTGTGTGTGAGCGTGTGCGTGTGTGTTTCAGTGACCCTGCTGGATACCAGGACAGTGCCAGGAGAGCTGAAGTGGGCAGCCAGTCCTTCAGAAGCAGGAGTGAGTGAGCTTCTCCCTCTCTCTCTCTCTCTCTCTCTCTCTCTCTCTCTCTCTCGCTCTCGCTCTCTCTCTCTATAACACACACACACACACACACACACACACACACACACAGAGAGAGTGTGGAGCCATGGTTGGACAGAGCTATCTAAAAATGTGACTGCTGCCTTTTGGTTTGGCAAGAGAAGAACCCTGTGGCAGGTTGGTGGTGGGTAGTGGACCGGCACCAGGCCAATTAAAGCCAGGCCATTGTTACTACTCAAGACTGTGCATCAGTGTGGTAGAGAGAAGCACACCCTTCTCTTCACTATCTCTCTCTATCACACTATTGTCATCAACGTTGTGCTGCCATTTATGCTTGATTAAGGCATTACAATAATGTATACTCTCGTATGCTGTTCTGGAGGTTGTACTAGTCTGGTGTCTGTGTGTGGTGTAAATCAATGGACTGGTCAGTTTGATCAAAAGCAACTCAGGGTGAGTAGAATTACCAGTTAATTATACCGTAGGCCGCTAGGCATTCTGGGGATCAAACACAGGACCTTCCAGCTGGTCCACCAGATAGGAAAGTCAAGTAACCATACTTATTGGACGGTTCTGTCATGCAGTATACACTGTTGTTGCAGTTCAAGCGTGTAGCCTTTACGTGAATATGCTACATTTATCTAAATTTTAGCTCAATTCCTCTCTCATTTTCCTCACTCACACACTGAGATGTGAAACATCACTCTCTCTCTCTCTCTCTCTCTCTCTCTCTCTCTCTCTCTCTCTCACACATTGCAGTGTTGATCTTGTTAGTTTAAAGGTTCTTGGTGAACTTGAGTCTCCTGTCATCGTGCTCTCATTCTCTTACGTGCTACGTGATTGACAGGGTCCTGGTCTGCTCTCACTGAGCTTTGATTACATGGACCCCCCACTCCCCCAACCACATCACACGCACATGCACATGAGCTCACGCACACACGCACTCTCACACACACACCTCATCACCGTCTTTGCACAGTCTGAGCCTGTGCGCACTGCTTCTTTTTTTTTGACAGCTGTGATTTCTGTCTGCTGACAAAGACTCCAAAACAGACGAGCAGAGACGGGACCAAACCCTGTGACAGTCCATTTAGAGCTCTCTTCCTCATTACACACACACACACATGCACGGACATGCGTACGAATAGAGGCACTCACACACACAGGCACACAAAGACGTAAGCTGGCTGCTCACCCCCTTCACGCGCACGAGCACGTGCACACGCACGCATGCACGCATCAGCATGCATTGAAAAACACACGTCTCTTTTTCCTCCACAACACAGGACAATTAGACCGCAAACAACTGTCTACAGTGGCCCCATGATTATTCAGAGGCAATAAAAAGGCAATTTGACGTTAAGAGGTCCCGGCAGCTCACAGTAAAGGCAAATAGTCAGTCCTGTTGAGACTGCAGTATACAATGATACTGAAATGCTTGGGAACACTACAAATCAGGACTGTGGATTAAAGCCCCTATGGACAACGTTTGACTTATCTGTTGAAAGTAAAGCGTATTGGTTACAGAAATAGAACTAATTACCTAACAAAATAAGACAGTATCTTTAGCATGGGCGATCGATGAAAGCAAATGTTTTGTGCTGTGTTCGTTCTCTATTCTGCGGGTGTGCCTATCCAGAGTCCCAGATAATTGCATGACCTGTGGAATCCATAAGGCTTCATTAAAGCCTTGCTTTTCTATGTACTCAATCTAAATAGGCACTGTCATTTTTAATTAAGCATTAAACTGTACAATTAGTTCTAATTATAATTGAATGTAGTCATGTTCATAGGGACTTTAATGCAGAATATTAATGAATAAATAAGAAATTAGCCTTTGTGGGTAAATATAGCCATTTAACAAAGGCCTTTATCCAAAGCTATTTACCATACAGTATAAGTATTTCAGAATAGGCAGATCAAGTGTCTTGCTCATAGATACGTTTAGATTGGTGGTCAGAACCCAAGGCTTTAGGATGGGACAACTGGCATGCATGCAGTAGCACGTATTCTGATTGTAATATTTATATGTGTGTGTTTGCATTCTCAGTGGGAGGAGGTCAGCATTATGGATGAGAAGAATATCCCCATCAGAACCTACCAAGTGTGCAATGTTTTGGAGGCCAGTCAGAACAACTGGCTGAGGACAGACTGGATCCCTCGCTCCGGGGCTCAGCGGGTCTACGTGGAGGTCAAGTTCACCCTTAGAGACTGTAACAGTCTGCCAGGGGTCACTGGTACCTGCAAGGTAAAGGAGGGACTCTTACACAGGCCAGAACTGGCTTTGAACTGTTTTGTCATTTTGTGCAGCAGGAATATCTGACCATCTTGATGAGAAGAGTATTTTATGATGACTCAAATGCCAACCTTTATTCTTATTGTTAAAGTATTAGGTCCGATAAGGTAAACGTTGACTGCTCATGGGTTTTAAATTGCTGGTCTTCTAGGAGACGTTCAACCTATACTACCATGAGTCCAACGATGACAGAGAGAGCTACATCAAAGAGAGCAGCTACATCAAAGTGGACACGGTGGCAGCTGACGAGAGCTTCACTCAGGTATCATTAAATCCTTGTAGATGATTTTAGGCCCTATGAGGCTTCAAAGGAGAAATGTGTCCAGGTTGGTTACGATGTTCTGAAAATGCTGTCAGACCTGTAGAGGCCGAGATAATCCACCTGGATTCCGATACTACTCCCAGTGCAGCATGGGACACTTGTCCCGGCATGCACGTGCATGCGTAGCTGCAAGATGCTAAGTTGAACGCTGATTAGACATCTGTAATGTTTAATTACGTGAAATAAAACAACATGTCCACCTGTTTCAATAATAATTCAACTAAATGAGTAATTTACGGTAAATCGGTAAATTCAATTAGAAAGCATTTTCTGGACTCACAAATAGCCTTGACAAGCTTCTTTTACTATGCAAACACGTAGGCAAATTGTTTGTCACCCTTTAATCTCTCGCATGAGCTTTGAGCTTTCAGATGAAGCACATGCATGAATGCAGAGCTCAGTCGCATTTGTTTGCTGCGTTTCATTCATCTATAAACGAATGACAACATCATTCACTGTTCAAACCAGGTGGACGTGGGAGATCGCATCATGAAGCTGAACACCGAGGTGCGCGACGTCAAGGTCACGACCCGGAAGGGCTTCTACCTCGCCTTCCAGGACGTTGGCGCCTGCATTGCTTTGGTTTCTGTACGAGTCTTCTACAAAACCTGTCCTCTCACCGTCCGTAACCTGGCAACCTTCCCCGACACGGTCACCGGCTCTGACACCTCTTCCTTAGTGGAGGTCAGGGGGTCATGTGTCAATTACTCAGAGGAGAGGGAGGAGCCTAAGATGTACTGCGGCGCCGACGGAGAGTGGCTCGTTCCTATAGGCGGCTGTCTCTGCAACCCAGGATATGAGGAAAATGGCGGCGGTTGTCAAGGTATGCTAAGCTCACGTTTAAAAACCATTCAGACGTGTTTGCTGCAATGTTAGTCCTAGCAGTGAAACATAGTGGAGCATATCTTAAACGTCAGTACACATTGCTGACTCTCACAAAAGCCATCTGGAGAGAAAACTCCTTCTCTCGCTTAGTAATGCGATGTGAACTTCATGAAAGGGAATGCGTGAGCTGTTCTCTGCTCACAGCTGACATGTACAGTATGGTGTTATCCCTGTGATAGGCTGGTGTAAAAGAGACAGCGAGAGTGGGCTGGGTGCTTGGAAACGGGACTTTGTGACGACATGGTGTCCACCCTGTCCCCCTACATGCACACAACCGGGCTGGAGAGAGAGAGAGAGAAAGAGAGAGAGAGAGAGAGAGAAAGAGAGAGAACAGGACTCAGCGCTTAATGTCTGCGCTGCCTTTATTTATGAAGCCTATCCCAGAAGGCTAATTGTATAACAAACAGGGTCATAATTTAGTGAGAGAAGAAAAGAATAGATTGAGAGAGAATGTGGGGATTTGGAGAGACATGGAGCGAGAGAGAGAGAGAGAGAGACAGGGAGGGGCAGACAGTGAACACATTGCTGGACCAAAGTTTACCCAGAATTAGTAATTCCCCAGTCGGTTTTGAATCATGCTTCTGTCGAAATTGGGAAATTCAGTAGTCACGCCGACAATCTGTGACAAACACCCCAAAGCTCCCGCCATCCGTTGCCCGTGAGAAGAAGGGGGTGTTTTTGTCGGGGCGGTTCCTGAGCTCTGAAAGATGTTGGTCCTCGAGAAGATTTAGGAGCGGCCCTTTGACTCTGCTGAACCCTTAACAGATGTGAAGTGCCATCTATCTATCTGCTCTCTTCCCTGCCTAGCTCTCTTTTATTAGCTCTTTCTCCCAACGTGCTTTACTGCTCTCCCAGCCTGTGACGCCCCTGGCTTGGCCTCGCTGTCTTAGCGGGAATCCATCACACACGCTCAAGCGAAAAGAAGGGAGAAGGCCTCTCCGAGTGTTGGACGGAGACCTCAGCGCCGTTCCAACTTCACGCCGACGTTTTCCAGGAAGGCATTCTTTTGTGGGGGGAGAACACGGAACGAGGAGAGGGAAAGGGAAGGAGCTAGAGCCTTGGGGGGAAGTTCGGGGATGGAATGATGCGTCTCCTGTGCAGTGGACTAAGAGGAGGAACCGGAAGTGAAGGTTGTTGAGTGGATTGGGGGAGTGGCTGTCCGAGCGAGGGCCATTGACAGCAGGATGTCAATGCCCCATTGTGGCTCCATCGGTGGGAGCAAAGAGGACAAGCTGAGGCACACAAGAGAGGCTGGACACCCCCCCTTTTTTCCCCACCGCACCTGCCCACCCAACCCCTCCACCCTGTTTAAATCCCTGGTTAAGACCCAGGTCATGACTGATCCTGATGGAGACGTCAAAAGCCTCTGAGTGACAGCCCACACACACTAAATGGTTCATCTGAGGAGTGCAGGGTCACGACCGAGGTGGATGAAGACGTCAAGATGTTTGACAGCTGTGATCCGGCTGTGAGGATGGGGGGGAGGGTTCTCCCGGGGTGAGGGTGGGGGTAAACAGAGTATTTCAATTGTAATCGAGAAGCCGGATGAAAAAGGGCCTCTCTCTCTCTGTTTCACCCGTTGTCCCATCCTGTGCTGTCCAATAGCTGCTGCCTGGGTGGATTGGAATGTGTTTGTGTGTGTGTATGTGTGTGTGTGTGTGTGTGTGTGTGTGTGTGTGTGTCCAGAGGGATTTCATGGTTGCTCATCTTTACTCTGCACCTGCAGCGTCTCATCAACAGGGGATAGCTGATTGGACGAGATGTGGCGGATGAGGAACTGAGGAAAAATTTGGAGGAAATGATAGACAGAGAAAGAGAGAGGGGGGGGGGTAAAGGCAAGAAACAGAACAGAATAACAGAGGAAAGCAGACAAATTGAGCAACTATTTTTGGAATCTGAACATGTACTGCATTATTTGTGTGTTTGTGCGTGCGATTCTGCACACGCACACACAATTTGGAAGACTTCCTGGAATTCCCAGGGAAGCAAAACGTTGAAAGCCGCGATGGCAGTGGGGGAGGTGTGTGTGTATGCACGTGCGTGCGCACGGGCAACTTTAAGTGGCTAACTGTGCGTGTGTATGGCAGGAGACAGATGAAGACGACAGTGGGACGGCCGGACTGATTGACAGACCACGTCCTGCAGGTGGATGGGGAGAGTCTCACTTCTCTGTCCCAAACGATGTGTGTGTGTGTGTGTGTGTTATTGTTATTCTCTCCCAGGTTGTTTGTGATGGTTGCCAGCTCTGCCAGGCTGTCTGTGACTACCTGGCGCTGATACAAGCCTGCTCTCTCTCTCTCTCTCTGTCTCTCTCCCTTTTCCTCTCATTAGCTCCCTTTTTCTCTTTTCCAACCGCTCTCCTTGTTCTTCGTTCATGAGGGGAGGTGGTTAGTCTGTGCGTGTGTGCGTGTGTGTGTGTGTGTGTGTGCACGTAACGGGCGGTGGTGTGGGGGAGGGGGGGTTTCTGGTGGCAGCGCCGGTGGGGGCATTGTTGGATCGCCCCTTTCACATGCTAATGTACTCAGCGCTTCAGGCAGGCACACACACACACACACACACACACACACATGCACAGACACACGTGCGTATGTGCACACACACATTGTGCCTCTAATCATCACTTAGTTAAGGGGTTTTTTTTTTCTTCTTTTTTTTTTTTGGTACTATTTAAATTTAGACAAACTTAAAGTGGGAGTCCCGCGGAGCACATTCCGACGGGTTTTAAGTAAACATCGGCAAGCTCACACACCTCTCTTCTTAAGTGTAGTGTTACCATGCCGGCCATGTGGAAATACTGCCCACTCTTGGGACGCTTCACCTTACCTTACAAAATAACACAAACACATAGTGGTTCATAGGTCGTGACCATCTTTTTAACCACGCATGCACTATGGCAAGCTATATACATATATATATATATATATATATATATATATATATATATAAATATATATCATGTTTTTGCTCATATTGACATGCTCATAAGATATAAACTGTAATGATAATAATAATAATTAGGGGTCAAGCAGCGAAGCTGCTGACACCTATTGTTATTGTTGTTTTTTTTATTATTATTATTATTCCGCCGGA
>JAODTR010042660.1:0-19486 GCA_025399935.1 Amblyopsis rosae | reverse complement strand
GGGGCGCATCCCATAGTGAGACATCTCACTCATGCTACTCAGAGAACCTAGTTACAATGCTAGGGTAACTCTAGTTATTTATACTAGTTCTATTCTATGAATGTGAGCAACAGCCTGGGGGGGGGATCATTGGATGACAAGAAACTATTAATTTAATTTTACAGAACTTGCTATATCGTGATATATATCGTTATCTGGATATAATAGTATCACGATATGACATTTTGGTCATATGGCACACCCCTACCCGGTGGTCAGGTGGAGCCTTATATGGCTGACACCACCATTGGTTTGTGAATGGGTGAATGTGAGGCAACACTATACAGCGCTTTGAGTTGCCTTTAAGGTTAGAAAAGCTCTATATAAATGCAGTCCATGCTAATGAGCTAATGAAAACACTAATGCAACCAGGGATTCCAGACTATAATCTCAGCGAGAAAAAAGGATTTGCTCAGAGCAATAGTCAGGCAGCGTCAGGCTACAAAAATGGTAGTGGTGAGTTCAATTGGGAACAGCCATGTCTATGCGCACAATGCCACTTCTGAAGATTATTATAAAACATTTAATGTTTTCGTCACCTAAGAAAACCAGTGTGTTCATGTGTGCCAGGTTAGACATATAATCATTCATAACATACATATTCATGCAGGTGCACAGACACACAATGTAGCCAGTGGATGCCTTTCCACAGGATTTCCAAAGGTTTTTATTAGGATCTTTTCCTAGGTTTAATTATTATTATTCCTAATCTAATTCAAATTGTATCTGCAACTACATTCTGTCAATGGTGTGCATTAGTAATCTTCCAATGTGTTTATGTTTATGCAACAAAACAAGGTTGAGTCATAGCATTCTGTGGGTTTGTGTGTGTGTGCGTGCGAGTGTGTGTGTGCGTGTGTGTGAGAGACAGCAACCAGACCCACTCTCCAGGATATCGGGTGTTATCAGCAGCCCTGCAAGTCCACATTTAGCCTCTCTGCATTTCTACACGTTCCATTAGCAGAGTTATTTAGGCAATGGCTAAATACCAGACGACATACTAACGCGTTAACATGACCATGCACGATTAATCTGCTAACTGGATCCAGAGTATTTACCAGTACAAGTAAATTTAGCAAAGCTAATTGCCAATGTTGGGACTTTATTTTGATAGGTTGGGTTAAACATCAAATAGTAGTTGCTAAAGATTAACCCAGTATATTAATGGTGAAAAATACACAGCTCCAGTCATGCTTCCTCAGCTGTGTATGTGGGTGTGTTCGCGCTGCCATTTCATAACATCATATAATTTATCATGTGAAAGAAACCATGACCGTTAGCCTTAGGCCAATCATGTCTCGTGATTCAAACGGCACCTAACTGCCCATGTTCAGATAAGCCAATCACACCATGGATGCTTGTGTCGGTAATGATTACAAGGTGAGGAATGATTGGCTTAATTCTTTTTTTTTTTTACATATATATGGAAACTGGCTGGGAAATCTTCAGGACAGTTTATTTACCAGACACAGAGAGACAGAGAGACAGAGAGAGAGAGAGAGACAGAGAGAGAGCGAAAGACAGATAATCCCAATACTTGGTCGTACCAGGCAGAGATGTCAGAACCACACACAAGGAAAGAGATATAAAGAGAGGGAGACTATGTGACAGGACAGAAAGACAGACCTCAGCCATCCATCTAGCTCTCCTCTCCACTGTCACCATTTGCTCTGAAGAACTAGGCTGGGAGTGATAGGTCAGTCTGTAGGAATGTGTCTGATCATTACTCCTTGCCCTGTTTCTGTGTGCACGCCCCTAAATAGTTCTGTTCACTAAAAAAGGGTTTGTTCATAACTAAATAATGGGAGAAAACAATGAGACATCAATGCTTGCATTAAAATTGACAAAATTCTATATATTTTTTAAAAAGATCTGCATTTTCCTCAGCTCCTGTTGGGAGTGAAGCTACACTTTAAATGAGTACAGGCATACACACAAAAGGACATTCTTACACTGAAAAACACATACAGTCTCTCAAACACAGGTGTCTGAGCGCACACATATGCGGCAAGTACAAAGATATGTGAATGATATCTGTGACTAAAGCAGAGAAGACAAGATTCATGAGTTGCAGTTTCTTACAACCTTACACACACATTAACCCCAGAAAAGCTGAAAGACAGCAGCCAGGTTTGCACCCATACAGCAAGGGCGTGAAACTTTAACGCACACACACACACACAACCTTTCGACTACCATGGTAATTCAGGAGCCCTGGATTTTATGCAGAGAGCAGAGCATGCTGGGAAGGCGCACAGAACTATAGAATAAAAGGAGCTTGGGAAATGACCAGCAATCACCACTAAGTAACTCTACAGTGTATGTACTCATTAGTTCCATGTGGTTTGTCTCTCTCCAACCCCAGAGATACATCTGTCTCTCAGCCTGACCATAACCGGTACCAGCCTGTGTTATCTGGACACTATGAAGAATGACCAGAGCTGCATTTAGGAGGAGGAGACAGCTAGTAGCCCATTTCCTTCAGTGGTGTAACATTACACTTAGAACAAAAGGAATGTAAACAACATCTAGAGGAAGTCTTTAATATTTAAGTCCTCCTTTATCCTATTATTGTGAACGGGTGCAGTGGTTGCGGTAGACTTTATCGTTGTCCCTCATTTTGACGCAGGGTCGTAAATATTCCGTCATAATATATATTTAACTATAAATTAACTTTACATTTGTAATAATTTTCATAGATTCTATTTTTACGATAATATCAACTAGTCTCTTAGTTTCGCGTTCCGTCTCCATTTTACATTTTAAGAAGACAGCATTGGTTTAGCAGGACAGAATTAGATGTAGTCTAGCTTAGCCCTTTCAGTGATATTGTAGAGGCACATCAGTTGTTATAAATCACAGCCAGCCGTTACCACTAGAGTTGTCATGTTGTCTTGGTATTTTGACGCGCTTTGCTGACGACGCATGATGGAAAAAGTAGCAACTGTGCTTTTACACGTGGTGAGAAATAAATAAAAAATCCGCATTCGGGCAATTAAAACTATATCTTCCTTGTCGACTCCTACAATATCAATATTATGTCACTTGCTTTTGGTTTAAGAAAAAGATGACACTCAAATGTTGGAAAATTAAAACATTTGCTACTGTAATCTGCACAGGCTAAACCTGAACTATTTGTAACATGCACACAGACTGTATAGCATGTAATGGCTCAAGATCAGAAGATATGTGGGGCAGAAAAGTAGTCGATTTTACCAAATGCAGGACACACGAATATGATAGCTAACAAAACGCATGGAAAACAGACATTTTAGGGAAAACGGATGCCTTGGCTCCAGTGCCTGTTTCAGCATAACGGCTATGTACACTGATCGGTGAATGTACGTGCACCCCTAGAAATGAGAAAGCCTACCAACCGTAGTAGGCTAAAATTTAAGCTTTCAAGTCAAAAGATTAATTAATACATAAATAAAATTTAACGCTCACGTGTTTACTTTGTTTAGACACTGCTTCAGAGCTGCCGTCCGCTTTACTCACGTCACTGCAGCATAGCGAAGGGCGGTGTCTGCGCCTTTTTGAGTTCTCAAAATAGGATTCAATTGGTATGCCCCGCTGTAAAAACGAGCGCACCTATTACAAACACTGGTGTTGATTGCAGCGTGGTTTGATTCAACAATTACTATGAAATCTGAGTCTTGCTTCAGAACGGGTAGATTTCCCTCAGTCTGTAATCTGTAAATCTGACGAACGGCCTTCAGATTTGTCCATCAATTAAAAATATTCTGTCAAGGATGGAAAATACGGGACCTCTGAACTAAGAAACGTTCACCTATTCACACAGAATCTCAATTACGTCAATGGGTATGTGTTGTGTATATTAACACATAAGTCCTTTGATGGCATAAATGCCCAGTTTGTAAAAACACTTGTTTTAGTATGACTATTACAAATAGCTGTAGGAGACGAAAAGTAGTCTGTACAGAGGGCGTTTTAAAATTAACAACACAAAAAACAGTTCCATCTGTTTTGCGTCATCTCAATCTCCTCCACATCGCTGGCCTGGGTCATACATCTGACACACCAAAAAGGGGAATTTAGGTCTAATAAAATGAAAAGGGAAAGCTGCGTTCCTGAGTCAATATTGTTTCTGACCCACCTGCAGCACAGGGGAAAATTCCTGCCTAAGCCCCGATCTGGGGTCAGCTGAACTGATGGTTTCACTCTGAAGGGGGGGGGGCTTATCCTTGATCAGGATCCCGACCCAGAACAGGAGGATGGGGGGCTGAGAAGAGAGACTTCAAAGGCCAAAGAAAAACACAGACAGAGGTGGGAGGCCAAAAGAGGGAACGATACAGAGAATGAATCAAATAACAAAAGAGAATATTTTAAAGGAAGAAAGGACAATGGATGTTGTCAGTGCTGTTCTTTAAACTCTAGTACAAGCTTGTGTGCAGGCTGTGTATCTCTGGGGCTTATATACACTTTTTACTGCTTTTGGGGATTTAGACGTGCTTACCCAGGAATGCCTGAGGTCTATTGCAACTGCGACTTTGTTTAGTACGAAGCACCCTCTTGAAGGCCAAAACACAACGCTCACCAAGTAGAAAAGAGACAAAGATTGCCCTGGCCAAAACATTTTTGCATATTTGGGATTGAGCTAGTCTAAGAAAAGAAGCAAAAAATGGAGGTGGGGGAAATGGAATAGTAGAGCTTAGGTCAAGATGGTAACCCAATAAGACCTCAAGCCATTTCTAGGTGTTCTTTTTATCTCCCGTCACATTTATACTGACTGTGGGCTCATATCTCACTCCACCTGCAAGTCGACATCCTAGCAACTCGGAGTAGACCCGCTGCTCCTTTGCGTCGAAAGGAGCCAGTTGAGGTGGTACGGGCATCTAGTAAAGATGCCCCCTGGGCGCCTCCCTTGGGAGGTGTTCCAGGCACGTCCAGCTGGGAGGACGCCTCGGAGAAGACCCAGGACTAGGTGGAGAGAGAGAGAGATTATATCTCCACACTGGCCTGGGAGAGTCTCGGGATCCCCCAGTCAGAGCTTGCTAATGTGGCTCGAGAAAGGGAAGTTTGGGGTCCCTTGCTGGAGCTGCTGCCTCCGCGACCCGACTCTGGATAAGCGGGAGAAGATGGATGGAGATGCTGGATATATAAAGATACCTTTATATAAATGCATGCAAAAAAGGCACAAACTGTGCAAAAGTGTTTGACGCTCAAAAATGTCTTGAAGAGTTCCCACGCGACCCCCCCAAACATCAATACCCCTCCCCAATGTGACCAAAAACGACAGATCATGCCACATTACTGATAAGATCATAAATAACAGTAAATGGCAAACAGAGGTCAGTGGAAGTAGAGAATCGGAGTGTGTAACTCACGCAGGTGAGCAAAAGGAGCTAACTTTCAAGCAACAACAATCAATCAGAATAGGAGATGCAGAACAGAAGAGGGGCGTGTTGTCCTGAAAAGCTTAGCGTTTTCTGCCTTGATAAAAGGAGCACATTTTTCCCCTCTGTGCCTCACTAAGAAAAGATTCTTTGTTTCAGGTAAGTTTCTGCCTCAGTATCGAGAACCCACCCCCAACGCGCCACCTCCATTCCTGGTGAGTGAGGCTTTGTGGGCTGGCAGTGGTTCTAAATGGGCTGGACTGCTAACAGTGATGCACGGTGGTCACAAATCAGTTTGGGCAATCACTCTGGGCCAAGGCTGGCAGATAACACTGCAGCCCTGGATAGACCAACAGCAAATGTGGATGCACACACAATTCTCTGTCAGAGGGAGAATTATCATTACAGCCACTGTACCCTCCCAGAGTGTGATGTGAGACTAGATGTATAGCTGACTAGCTGTCTACGGTACTTGACTAACAGCGCCTTGTACAGTGTTACCCGTTGTGTGTCACTGTGTGTTTCATATACCTAAATATCTATAGTTTATATTAAGCTCAATTTAAATAAAAATGGTATGCCTATCATTAACTTTAACATTAACTTTAAGGTAAATACTTAATTGGTAATGAACCCATTTTGGACCACCTCTATAGGGTTAGGTCATATGAAAAATGATTATCTGTGACAAGGCCACACACACACCAAGTAGAACTTCTCTGCTGTTGATAAACGGCGGCTGTTGTGTGTGCGCCAGGATAACATTCCAGTATTTCCTAATGGACCCTTGGTGAGAACAACTAGGCCTAATCGTGACAAAGACAACCATTGTTCCCCTATAGTACATCATTGTGCTAGCACAGTTTAATACAATAAAGAAAAGTAAACAATAAAAGCTCGGATGTGTTTTTTGCAAGTGAAATGTACATGCAATATTACAACTTTGTAGTTTGAGAACTTACAGTAGACTAGACAGGGCCCGCAGAATTGTTAAAATAGTGTTAGCTAGGAATCCTGCTGTCTGAATAATTAGAGGTATTCACTTCTGCTTCAGTTACGGATGGTAAGTCAATCTAAGTCTCTCTCGCTATGAAACAACACTCTTGCCTGCCAGAACATCAGGAATGCAAATTTACAGTCAAGTCCACTTATAACTAGTATGGTTGTGCATCTTTCCCTTTAGTTCCTTATAAGACAATACTATGTATTATTTAAATACATAGGCTAGGCTACGATATTATTCATAATAAACTAATAATATAGTTTGCTATATTAAAGAGTAATAGTACACAGGGTGGGAAATTAGCAACCGCCACCAGCCAAATGCGAGTACTTTTGTCTTGTATACCAGCCACAGTGGCGGGTGGAATGTAAAAGAAATGTAGCCTATTATAGTTAAACCCGACAGACACGCGACTTTAAATATAGCGTGCAGGTCTTTTGCATGGAGAATTTTTTGTAATCGAGTCAATTCTATATATCCGGTACCTGCTGTACAAAAATGAGTACCGTCATGTTTTCAGAATTTTGGCATCGACTTGGTAAGGTAGTATCGGTTCATCCATACTTTCTATTACTTTTCTACTCGGACTGCTGCCTCGCAACATCCAGGAAGGTTTTGTACATCCACATGCTGTTGTTGGAGGGTGCGCGCAAAGCCAAATCGGCTGCTGTTGGCAGGTGACTAGGAAGCACTTGATTTGATACATAGCAAAGTTTTCGATGAGCAGAGCACGTATTTTAAACCTTAATATCGCAGTCGATCATGTTCATTTAATTGTTGAAGCCAAAATCGGGATCGATATTTGATTGTCGCAACGTGATATTGCGATAAAGATACTGAGTTGATATATTGTCCACCCCAAAAACATAGGCATACGATTGGTAATGTAACCACCTATAATTAGAGAGGTATGTGCACCTTTTAAATGACCAACAATTTAGAATACTAAAGAGGAACACTTAAGCTTCATTTTAAGATTACTTTTCAAGATACTGGGAGGAGTTACACAATACAAGCAGGTGAAGTCAAAGAACACTTTGGAACCAGCCGGCCAGCACACTGCGCACACGCAGAGAAAGCGACCAGACACAGCATTCAAAATGGATGTTTACACACCTCAGAGACAATATGTGAGAGACCCAACACGAAAGCCAAGGTAACTGCTGCCCAATTCAACATAGTGAATGCTGGTCCTAACAGGTTGACACACAAGCAGGCAATGGGAGGTAAAATGGTGAAATAAAAACTGGAATCAAGGACATGGACTTAAACACATGCACACTACTAGAGTGACTTTAGTATTTCTGGGTCTTAACATCAAAGATGGTTGTTTATCACATGCTCTCTCACACAGACACACACGAGATGGGCTGTTGAATTATGCAAGGGAGGCCCGCCCAGCCTTGTCATCCATGGGGGGCCTTGGTACAAATGACTAGAAAGTGCTGACAAGCCATCATAGGAGAGCGAGAGACCGATTCTAGCAGACAGACGGTTCAGTGGCTATGTCAGGGCACTAGGACACTGACACTGTGGGGAACAGCCATGTTGTAGCCCTAGATGTACTGCAGCCAATATACAATATGACACCAACAGCTAGCAGTCACTGGACGCTCTCCATGACAACCACGACAGCTGGGTGTCACGTTGCCTATGCTACCCACACCCCTCCTCATGTTACAGTCTGACAAGAGGTCAGACAGAGAGATAGCGAGCTAGAGAGAGAGAGACTCTAAATCAGTGGTTGTGGTAGACTTTATGGTTGTCCGTCATTTTGACGTGCAGGGACTAGACCTAAATACTCTCTCCTAGTCTCCTAGTTTCACGTTAGTCTCCAGTTTACACTTTAACTAAACAGAATCCGTTTCGGACAGAATCAGATTGATTTAGAATAAATGTGTATGTACCTTAGTCTTTTCAGTGATATTTGGCAGTGGGGCCCATCATTTGTTATAATTCACAGCCAGCCTTTACAGCAACAGTTGTCATGTTGTCTTGGTTTTGATGACACGCTTTGCTGGTGTCGCATAATGTAAATAGTAGCAACTTTGTGAGAAAATAAAAATATTCCTGTGTTCAAGCAGTTTAAACTACCTGTCTGCGTGTCTCCTTGTAGACTACTAATATTGTGCCTTAATGCTTAATGCTTTCGGTTTAAGAAAAAGATGAAGCTCAAATGTTGGAAAATTTTAATATTGGCTGCTGTAATTTGCACAGGCTAAACCTGAACTATGTGGAAGATGAACACAGTCTGGTCATGTTCTGCTCACTGTAGTGGCTGGTGATCAGAAGATTTGTGGGGCAGATACGTAGTCTGATGTTGATTTAACCAAATGTATGATACACAAACACATTAGCAAAACGCATGGAAAACAGGACATTTTAGGGAGAACAGAAGCCTCGGCCGGGCTTAAATTCCCTACCTTAGATTAGACCCGTTGATTGTGTGTTTCTCGAATACGGTATCCAATTTTGAGTTCGCAATAGTTTCCTGTTTCGGCACATTGGTTATATTTACACTGATCAGTGCACATGCGCACCCATATAAATAAAACCAAGACGTCCAACCAGGTGTAGGCTACAAATTTAGCCTTTCAGCTTTCAAGTCAAACAGTCATCCATAAGCAAGAAAATCTCACGTGTGCCTTTGTTAACAACCGGCTTCAGAGTCCGGCCGCTTGACTCACATTAGTGAGGTGTCTGCGCCTTTTTTAATTTCTCAATATAGGATCCAATTGGAATGCCCTTCTTTAAAAACAAGCACGCCTAATAAAAAAATCACTTGTAGTGATGATCGCAGTGTAGTTTGTTTCAACATGCAATTAAATGACTATGAAATCGACGTCCTGCTTCAGGACTGGTAGATTTCCCCCTGCGTAAAAACTGACGCACAGCCTTCAGATTTTTCCGTCATTGTTAAAATTATCCAGTCAATTACAGAATATTTTCAGTTAACGCGACCTCTGCTCTAAATGTAACCATGAGAAAAGTAACTACAACAAAACCCATATAGCATTTAACAGATCTAGGAGTTATATGGTTTGAATTTAACAGTCCCATTCAAAGAGCAAGGTTTATGTAGCACACACAAGAATAACCATTAACCATTATATGAGAGTATCACAACAAAGTATCACATAAACAGTGAAACAACCATGTCGGCTTCATCACAGATGAACTGTCTGGGACTAAAGCATTTTACGAGGATAAACACTGTGGAGCCAAGTGGATGTGGTCTGCTTCCCAGCATGCAGGTCTTGTTTGAAAGGCCATGGCAGTGGAGATACCCTCCCTAGACAAACAGCTGAACACCTCTAGGGTGAGTAGTGGATCAGAGAGGGGCCAAAGCCCTACCCTGTGTTACACATATTCTTAATAGACACACACACACACAAAGAAAGACATTTGCCTTATATCTCATCTCAAGACAAATTAAGTTAGAATTTGGGGGCAGGATGGTCTAGTGGTCTGGGTGTTGGACCCCGGTGCTGACCTACCTGTAAGCATCCTTGAGCAAGATGCCTAACCCCTAACTCCCGGTGGTTGGTCGCACCGTGCATGGCAGCAATCACAATCAGTGCACTAATGTGTGTGTGAATGGGTGAATGTGAGGCAAAATACTGTAAAGCGCTTTGGATAAAAGCGCTATATAAATGCGCCCATTTACCATTTATAACTCAGACGACCCAGTTTTGTGTTTGTCAATTTTGTATTAGGAAAGTTCATTTATCATTTTAATTAAAAAAGTCACTTTTATTGCTGTATTATTTTTTTTATGTTTAAAAACACTATTTAGCATTGTCCTTTGAAATGTTATGCTCTTGTAGACTGCCGTCTTATCACCTAGCTACAGCACCAGCTGGTAAACTAAATCAGATCATCACACACACAAGCACGCACACCACTGGTCCGAGCTTGCGTCAGCAATGTCAACCGCAGTCACTCATCAAAATACCACCTCTTCACAGCCTGTTCTATTGCCCGTGCATTTGTGTGTGCACGCACTGAAGCTGTCCTCTTCAAACTGTGCTGACAGTTGACATCAACAAACCAGAGAGGGTGCGAAGATGTTTGGGCGGATGTTAAGGGAAGTCACCAGCGCACAGAGGTCCCACTACCTATGGGGCCTGTGTGTTTACTGGTGACAAGCCGTGTACCACTCGTACACCTATTGGGTGTGTGTTGGTGTACAACTAAGCTTACTATTCGTTTAGAAAAACAATGACTTTACAACTTCTGCTGTGAGCACTTCCTCACAACAGAGGGCTTACTCTGTGAAAGCAAAATTAAAGTATTGTGCATGTTAACATTATATGGAACTACTTAGAATACATGATATTCTGTGGACACTGAAATATACCTCTTAACATGCAAGAAAAATGTTGATGTAAGAGACATAGGTACCAGAGTGACACACGAAAAGTTAATACTTTTTTTTTTTTTTTTTTTAAAAGGCATACATATTCTGCTTTAACCGGAAAGAAACAGAAAGTTGAGCCCCGTTGGGGATCCCAACTATGTCCACCAGATGTTAACATGGTGAGGCCAAAGGAAACACATACACATTTGAATCCTTACTCCACCTTAGTTAGCGATATTTAAAACTACATTTAAGTGTGCATTTCCCTTACCTAAGCAAAAAACCCAGATAAGCCAAAAAGCCCCTTTCTAATATTTAAAACAGCTTGCTTGCAGTGGGCTTGATATATCATTCTAGTCATCTATCTATCCTGAGTCTAATAACCTCCAAATTGGACAGTTGCAAGACAGGGACGTTGGTAGAAAAGGATTTTGTTTTAGTGGAACAGGAAAAGGGTGGGGCATGGTTCGTCCACCTCTACTGTAACACCAGGCGTTAAGGAAGTGCTGTGTTGTCGTGAGGTTGTTGACGGCTGTGTCAGGGCGATGTACAGGCCTACAGCCCAAACCGAGACATGTCTCACACATTCTAAGTTGCATGCACGCTAACACCTTCACAAACACATACACCACACAAGCATTATGGTTATAATTTATATGAATCGATTTTAGAATATCCACGCAAGCACTCATTTTGTGTGTGTGTATCGTTTTCCTTGGGAGTACTGTGTAAACACACTTAAGGCCACACCCTGTAGGCAGCTTCTCTAGCCAACTATGTTGACTCTTGCTGTCTCTCACAAGCTGTCAACACTGTTAACCATCGACGGCTCAGGTTAGAGAACAGCCAGCAACTGTCAACAGCCTGCATGTGCCTAATAAGATTTATTCTGCTCAGACGGGATAGCTTATGATACGTGTTGAAGCGTATATGTATGGGAATGGGTGAGAAGGATTCACTGTGGAACATTGACTGGTCATGACACTGTTCCCTCAACTCACTTCTTCGCCATTCTGAGCGGTGACCTGGGTTGTTCTGCACTGATCAGGGAGCAAAGCACTACGGGATACAGTGGCATGATGTTGCCTTGTAAACCGCCAAGTCATCGGTCCTGAATTGCAGTCTCATTTTGTAAAGGGGAGGGGGGGCTTCCTTCTCATCATTGGTCCACCAAGGCCTGACTGTTTAGTGGAGCCAATGATGAGGTTGGCAAAGGAGTGAGAGTCATTGAGGATTGAGGACAGAGACTGAGATGAAGTGAGAGAAGGAAGAGGGCGGGGGAAGGTGAACACCAGGGCCACAGAGGGGATTAACCAGGTCTGACAGGGCGGCTGGGTCGAGTGGCCGCAAGGACACACACACACACACACACACGCACACACACAGCTCTGAGGGGCTGCTGCTCTGCTGATCACACACAATACACGGTTTGTTTCTAAATCAAAGCGAGGGAGAGGGGGGAAAGAGAAAAAGATAGTAGGCCAGATCAGAGAAAAGGAATGTGCATGTGTGTGTGAGTGGAAAACAACCACATACCAAGCGTACAAACCACAGGTGCCTCCATCCAAAATATGCCTTGCTGCCTGACTGCGACAGACTAGCATCCTGACTGACTGGCTGGCTGGAAAGACAGATCTCTGGTGTGTAACTTTCAGTGTGATTAGCAGAGCTGCCATTTCATGGAACTTCAACTCCCATACAATAGAAGGCTTATAATACTGAGGGTATGTAAACAATATGCTTCTAGCTATGTGCAAAGTGTCCAGAAAAAGCCCCAATGGGGATGATTGAAGGGGAGAAGGTTTTTTTAAGCCTCACCCACCCTCATCAGCTTGAAGGAAGTAGACTGTGCAGAGTACAACTGGGTATACACATGCTTACACTTCGCCGCTCAAACCAATCTCCTAGTGTCACAATTCAATCGCATCTTAGTCACACTATTGTGTGTGTGTGCGTGCGGTAGAGGAAGACCTATGGTCCCATAACTCTGTTGGGCAGGTCGTAAAGAGCTTTGGTCGTGACCTTTGGCCTCGCTTCTTAATGAGCAGCCAGAGAGCCATTGCACTGCATGTGCACACTGATGCACACACACGGCATTGAAATGCGAGGTTAGAGACTTATAGTAGAGTGCACATGTCTCTCGAATCACATGGTGTACCAACAGACAAGTGAAACTAACCCCACGCATTGTTTAGGACGTTTGTTCATTTAGTAGGTCAAAAGCAACCTTGTTGAGGAAGAATATCAGATCCTAGTATGTTACCCAACACTGATACAGCCGCAGGGTAACCCTGCACTCACACCGCCAGCTACCGGTACAGTCAGCTACAAAGCTACAGACCTTCATTCATTCATTCATTTCGATGAGCGCCGGGCGAAGGTGAGCGACAACGCAGCCAGCTCCTAGCGACAGGGTAGACACACCACCAGCGACAGAGCAAACATGCTGACCTGCGACAGCTACAATGCGACACGGCTACAACCAGCTACCATATCGCTGGCGATACGGTATAGTGCAGGGGACATTTACGTAAATACCATTAGCTTTATCTTAAAATGAGTGACCCACATTAACAATACAAATATTATCTTTATATTTGCACTTTGGCAACTTTTCATGTATAAAAATGGAGCCTAAGAAACTGACACAAATAAAAAAAAAATCGGAATTTTCCATCTCTCAAATAAGAACATGCGCGATTTTGATATTTACAGTCATCTGTTTAGGAATAACAATGTTTGTATAAGTGCGTCTAGTAAGCATATTGCATGCCTGCACAAATGCACATGCATACACAGACAAATGTGCTAGAATTGACATTACATTTGTGTTTGGCATGCAGGTTAGCTTGTCCATCCTAGCATTTTTGGCTGAGCAGACACAAAGCAAACCTCCTCTGGTCTCTACACTCCGCAAGGCAAGTGCATTACCATGGCAACGCTAGCTGGCTAGCGCCCATATGACGTGATGACGGTTGGGAGACAAGATAAACACACACAGACAACGCAAACAAAGATACATGTATACAACTGCTCTCTCACACGTAAACAAAAAAAAAAAACATTGTACTGTGACATCATAGCATTGTGCTTGTGGCTGAGGCCAGCAGATTGCAGTACTGTTCACCTGCTTTTAAATTGTCCTTGTTCACATAAAGACAGACACTAAGGCCTCCAGTTAGCGTCACCTCCAGATAGCAATGTTACATTTCAGGTTATGTATGTAGCCCGCACTCACACAAGACTCAAAGCCCTTAACACATCACATTTTATAATAACCTACAGATTACGTTCTTGCATGTGTGCTTATAGCATTTCCATCTTTTACACAGCCTTGGGGTTGTAATGTGCAGAATATAGAGTTATAGCATTCAAAATTATTTACTGTAGATCAATTCACAACAACATTTGCACCTCAAAGATTTACTTCTCTTCATAAATAGCATTATGAATGGTCGCCAGGGAAAGACGAAGGGAAGGGGAAAAAAAGACAAAGTAGTGTGTCGACCTGCAAAAAATGTTTGTGTTGCTGGGCAACAGGTCAGTCCCAAACAAATACAGTAAATGGCGCTTGTATAACAGTTTAAAAGCAATATCACAAAGAAAATCACAGGCATGCTGATATTCAATTAGTATAGCTCGTATCACACTCGAGCACAATTAATGCGAAGTTGATTAATTATTCGTATTTGTATTAGGATACAAGGGCGGGTACAATACACCAGCAATCTGTGCACAGTGAGACAGAGAAAAGACCATGGAAAATGCTGGCACTTAAGCTCCAAGTACGCTCTGCGCTCAGCCCTCTTGCGTACCTGTTTTCTTTGGGGTTTTTTAATGCAAGCCTTCTGGTTTTATTGGTTGGGATGCCCCGATTACGTGAAAACTCTAAATTCAGCGCTTTACAATGTGTCTCGTCTTAGCTGCAACTGGAGATTTAGGGAATCATTGCATTAAGAAGTAACAGCGGCAGTAAAACTAACAATGATGGCTCAACTTTGCAATTGATCCACGGTTAACGTGCGTGCCGAACCGTGGGTGGTGATCCGAACAGATCACGGACCAACTACGATCCATTTTACCACTAGTCAAATACAATAGTACAATCGTTCTGCGAAACATAGCGACAGTGTGTGTTGGGTGGGTCAATGCGGTCATCTCTTTTATGCAAGACAAAACAAGGATTAAATCAAATAAAAAAATCGGGGTGTGAACTCGTCGAAATCAGAGCAAAATCTCAAATGTGCCACATCCGTAAAACCCCAGGTCCTTCCGACTCATAGGGGAAGGTTGTACCATATTGCCCTGCTTGTCTGCCTAGACCCCTGATGAATAATGCTATCGCCAAACAACACACGCTTCCTGTCAGCTTCCTGCTTCCTGTGCAGGGAGCTGAGGAAGGAGGAGGAGGAGACGCTGACATCAGGTCCAGACTGTGCAAAGCAAATAGGTGCTGCAGAAGCACTTGTCTGTCACTCAACTGGTAATATACAAAACACTGACCAGTTCCAACTTAACAAGCAACCAATGCTATTTTCCTGAGCCACAATGAGTGTGGCCCTGACACATGTTACAATAAATCATAGTAAGTAATTTGCAATTACCTCAGTGGCTTGCATTAGATCTCAAAGTCCCATAATAAGCATACAATCCAATAACAATGTGCATGTAATGTGAGGAGGCGGTAGAGGCGTTTACTACACATTCAATGAATGCAAACGGCAATGGACTGAACACCAGGTTACAAAACAGGGAGGAATTTGGCTGTGGGTTTAACAAGTTCACATGGCTAACAATAACAAATGGACCACATTTATGAACTGCATTTATATAACGCTTTTGTAACCTTCCGGCCACTAAAAGCGCTGTACAGGATTGCCTCACATTCAACCGTTCATACACACATTCATACACCAATGATGGATGGTTCATCGAAAAACGTAATTGAACATTTGTTCAGTCCATTAGAAATCACAATATATATTGCCTTGATTACAGTACCGCAATATATCGACTCTTGGCCCCTGTATTGTGATTAGGGATGCAGAGATTAACCGGTTTCACTATTAACCAGGATTGTAAACGCCACGCTTTTATAACCGTAAAGAGTGAGGTGGGTACCACGCAGTGGCAAAGTGCCACAGCCTACTTGAAGTTACATGTTGTGGTGGTTAGAGTCGCTTGAATATAAATGCCTTTGCTTAACCAATTCAACATTACAGGCAAAGACAGCAAGCTTAATTTTAAATTAGTCTACAAACCACCACCACCAGCGACTATTAAGAAAAATATAAGCGCCGCAAATGTATCAACATCTCTAGGAAACAAAGTTTTAATTTGAGATTATATAAAATTCCATGATGTAGTACAAAATATATAACCTATAAATTAGTCAAATATTCAATTTAAATAACTTAAATAGCCATAGATCTTAACTTTAACCAAGGGTTATTTACAATAGGCCTAGTTGATAAGAGCCTGCTCCCCAAACCTAGCCTACATAGACACACTATTGGATGCAATGTAGCACTACCGCTTCCTGAGAAATACAATGCGATAGGCCTATAGTTTGTTCAGGGAAGAGGCAAAAGTAAGGATCTACAAACAAAGGGATTGTAATCCCACTGTAAATAAACTGTAGAGCGAAATTATTTGTAAAAGAACACTTTTACTTGCAGCACCATTTGATCGATTCCGACTGTTGAAGTCATAGCTATTTTGGTTTTCTGAATTGTTGATAGTTATGTTAAGATCTGCTGTCTTAAAACATAGATAATAATATGTTCATACTACACAATCAATGCAGCATATCATGAGCAGATTACATGGAAGGCGCGGGGTGTACAAAGAGGCAGTCTATCACATAGTAAACCCACGACCCCACCACCACCCATTCACGCCGGCTACCACCAAGTATATTTCAGATTTGTGGGAAACCCGGAGATGTCCGAAGTTGCTTAATTCAACAAACAACCAGAGCTAGAAAGCAAAATGTCAGATAAACGTGAATAAAATAATTTAATAAAGAAGTAATCAACCTGGAAAAACATTTAACTATTGTTTGGAAATGATGTATGTACACAAAAACAATAATCATTTATCATGTTTGTCATATCTTGCCATATCATTGCACTGTGAGGTCCTTTTGTCCCAGATTTTGTATTGCTACCTTGCAAGATGCTGATAGCTACAGTTGTTCCTAAACTATGATTTTGGATAAGAAATGAGTCACAGAGCTCAGATTAGACAATCACATAAAAACTAAAGTACTAGGGCTGATAACCAGTTTGAGTGGCGAGATTGAAAAAAGTTGATACATTTTATTTATCCATCTAGACTTAATGGAGATCCCAACAGATAATCCAGTCACATTTCAGATAGAACTGCTCTCATATGTGGTGTTGGTGTACCACAATAGGTCGATTAAAATAGTTTTTCACATTTTCGATATAATTTTCACAATTCACAGAGTTATGCAGTGATTAGATAATGCAGCATTTAATGTGAAGCTCAAAACGTTTAATACTGGGCACAGGGTGCATGCTCAAGAGCACCATGGTCCTACATGTGGGAGTGGGAGACGCCAGCTGACATATGGGCTTGGGTGTGGTGTGGCTGGTATGTCATACATGTGGTTTTATTTGTTCACAGTGGCTTGCTCTCTCCTTCATTCAGACATTCATTTTGCAAAGAGAGAATTATAGACTAAGACAACTTCTGGACTGAGTGAGTCACTCCACAACAAACCGTTGACCAGTGTTTGCAGCACAAACACTGGTCAACGGTTGGCTGGCTACAATCCTGATAAATTAATCGGTTCAGAGCAAGAGAGGAGACCTCCTAACGCCCCCCCTCCTGTGCCAAGAATCCCCCAACCCTTGAAAAAGGCGCAAAGAAGTGGGGGTAGGGGCTTTATGCTGCATGCCCACTGTCCGCCTAAAACCACTGCAGGTGATTGTAAATGGACAGTAAACACTCAAGCACACGACGCATCAGCTATAAATCCACAACTGTCGATTAAACATCTAACAATTACCAACGAACCGGTCAGTGTATACGACCTGAAACTATACGCTGAGGCGGGTGACGCGGGTCTATTAAGTGGTATTGAATGCAGCAAGACATGGCTGTCTTGTTCACGTGAGCTAGGGTAGCATGATAATTTAACACCATTGAATAGGAAGGCGACGTCTGTGTTAGTTACTGCCAAGATCGCCACAATCACAACAATCGTAAATTCATTTACGGTACATACAACAATGTGGCCGAACCCGACAGCAATGACTAGACAGGCCAGCCAGCATTAATTTACTCGTTTGCTACTAATAATGGCCATTTATTTAATTCTTAAGGTTTTGCCTGGACACTGTGACATTGTGTATTTATTTTAGTAGGTCCGTTAGTATGTTGACCTGGTTAACAGTGTATGATAATCCTCTAGTCAGCCATTGAATACACTTGCTATCAGGTGTCGTGCCAGAATCGTTCCCAACCACCACCGACTTTTTTCTATTAACCTAACCTAAAAGATGGTACATCTGGATTGTTACAATCCCAATATATTTAGCGAGTTTGTATAAGTTATAGTGCTACATTTGCTTTATCCATTACTTAAAATACTCATTCGACCTACTGTGTTACAGACAAGAAACGTGTCCACTACTTTCGTCTAATCGCAAAATAACTCAAAAGTAACAATTTCGGCAGAGGAACAGTTTCAGCACCACACCTACCGTACCAACATACATAACCAGGGAGGGCAACTGGGTATTTTAGCTAGCTCGAAACTCACCCTATTGGCAAAACTTAATTGAACTCCTCATTTAAATAACAGTTTACTACCTTCTGCACGAATGCCATTATTGAATGGCAGTTCTAACCCCGGAGTTGACCAATGGGATCTACAGGTAACCTACCCACACTGTAGCTAGCTAGCTAGCCAGCTTTGATAGCAGGTACACCGCTAAATTAGTTCCGAAAATAAGCATTGTTGAGGCAGAATGCGAAATAACCTATGCGGCTGACAGAGGCCTGCAGGCCGGCCACCATCCCCGGGCTCTCCGTACCTCTGTGGGTTGGCTGATCTCGAACAGGTCGAGCCGGTTGGCGTTCCAGTGGTTAATGATGTCGGCGAGTTTACGCCTCTCCTCCTCCCTGCTCCCCGACATTCTGGGAAAGAAACCTCGGTGATTTACTCAGCTGAGGAAAATATCTGTTCCGTCCACAAGAGAAATTTCAATGTATAATCTCAGGAGACCCGAACGACCAGGGCAAAAACAAAAAGCCTCAATCGCTTTTGCCGTTTTCCTTTTGCGAGCAGTTAAAGTAAGGTAGCGGGTGTTTCGCTGTCACTGCTCGCAGTGTAGTAGAGCTAGTTCTGCTCGCGGATCAACCGACCGCTCCTCTGTGTGGCGTGCGGTGTTTCGGACATTCTGGGCGCCATCGCGTGACCGGCGGAGGTAGCCGACGACGAGGTCGTTCTTCGTTATGCTCGTTCACGACCTCGTGGTCGCGCATAGCTCTCACCGACAGCGTCGAAATTGTGACACTGCAGTTCGGCTAAATAATAATTGCATTGATAAACTATTCAAATCTGAGTGATTAGAATATTGATAAATTGATGCTAAATATGTATAGTTTATCAGGCTGCTTCCATCCATCCATCCATCCATCCATCTTCATCCGCTTATCCGGAGTCGGGTCGCGGGGGCAGCAGCTTCAGCAAGG
>JAODTR010042650.1:10241-19488 GCA_025399935.1 Amblyopsis rosae | reverse complement strand
TTGCATAAGGGTCTTCTGAACCATTCTTTGTCTGGCCCCTCCCCTGAGACCACTTTGCCTTGGGAGACCCTACCAGCCTCAAGGCTCCAGACAACACAGCTCTCAGGATTATAGGGACACACAAACCTCTCCACCACAATAAGGTGATGGTTCCCGGAGAGGACGAAACAACCTTTGAGTGGTAATTAGAGAGGAAATTAGTAAAGTAAGAAAGAAATACCTTCATACACCTACACCAGCGGACAAAACCATTTGTATTTCATATTCAGCAGATTATATAAACAACTGTTTGACAGCTGACCAGCATGGCCTGGGTATTTAAAAAAGTGATCAAAGCCCTGCATTGAAGCAGTTATAAACATGCCTGAAATGTTAACACTGAAAAATTGGGTAGTTTACAGGATTGTCAATCCTATAGTGCAGACATGCTGCCGAAGGATCGTTGGTTCGAGGCCCGGAGTTAGCCTACCTGTAAGCATCCTTGAACAAAGTGCCTATATCTGCACACCATATCATGTAACACTGATTGTTCCAACTGTATAACATTAAAGAGGCCACTAAATTACTTAGACTGTAAAAGGCATGGTTAATTATTCTTGAGAACACTTGTTAACTTAAAAAAGTCAACAATATAACTCCGCGTCACACACTGAAACGCATTGTGAGAAAAGCGTAGTACTTCGGGTTTGTTGCTGTGAGCGGTGTTCGCCACTTTGTTTATGTTCCCATTTACAGTGCCAGGGCTGTGTGGAAGTATCTAATTATTTTATAGAATTCAAACATCAACAAGCTTTCTCCAGGATGACTGACTACCTTTAGAACAACTAGGCTAAGCTGTTCTCACGTCATTAAATATCTGGAACAAAGTGCTTCCCACCAAAACATATTATATTTGGCGGTTCTCCTGCAAGTGTTAGTAGGACAAAACTAGTTAAATGCTTATTTTCTGTTAAGATTCCCATGCATTTTCACCCATCAAGAAATAAAAGTTGGCCAGAATTTAAGATAATGGGAGGGAAAACATAAAATGTTCCACATATCTTTCTTCCTCCTCAGAACAGCAATGTTAAAGTACGACAGCTTAGAATAAGGAAGTGTATAGTCATAACAAGTAGAGTACATTTAAAGCTGCTATGAGTAGTGATAGCATTTCCCTGAGATGACGCGCAAAGAGCTACCTGCAATCATGGAGTCTAGGCTAGTCTGTTAAATGTGTTTGGTCTTGATGTCAGAACCTGCAGCAAAGGTGAGATTTGGAATCATGAACTCATATTGGTCTTGGTTGTCTTTCAATTTGCCCAGACTAACCCCGTGATACAAAACAAGAGCATGATGTTCACTACCGTAATTTCCCGACCATTAACCGCGGTTAATACTTAGATTATAGTAAACTGTTGGCCGCTCTGCGGCTAATACTCGGTGCGGTCTATACACGGGGTTGCATTTTTTCTCTCTCATCAGGCTATTTTTAAAAAGGTAATTCAGGGATATTAATTATACATCCAAAACTATAAATGTTTTGCTATGGTAGTAGGACAATCTAACATGGAAATTGAGAGCCCGCTCTCCGTCCTGCCCGCCTCTCATGTGAAAGGCAAATCTACTGCAGTCACGGAAGCAATGAGTCTGGTTTTGAGATAACCATGAGAACAGAACAGTTACCAAACCATGTAGATTAACCAAAAGATAAATGTATTAACAGTCTTTAAATAAACCTAGCCTACTTTAAGAATTAAGACAACGTGGTGAATATGATATGCATGTAATTTGTGCATTTTCTTACATAGTTTTAAAAATAATAGCAACTTTAGGCTATGTTCAATAAACGTCAGCCAATTTCATGCATGTCTGGTATGGTCTGGTGGGCTACCCATACGTAAAAGCTTATTTTAAAAATGTATAATTTTATGACAATCCGTTTAGTCTTGCCGGCTTCTGATCGGTCAGTGAGATTAGGCTATAGGCTACAGTGTGTGGTAACATGTAGGCTACAACATTAAATTAAATCCAATGAAAGCTGTCCACACGGTTATATTTATTTTTCTTTAGCATGCTGCCGAGTAGCTAGTGACCGCACGGTGCACGTTGAGTGATGGCCCGCAGCCCACCAGCTGTTGCATCCACAGGTTGCTCCAGGCCCTAGATTAGTCCACAACACGTCTCAGTGCCCTCTTGGATCCACATACATTGTGGAGCCCCATTTCAAAGTCTGCACGAAACTTGTACAAGAGGAGAGGGAGATAATCCAGTGCTACCGGACTGTGATTACTTTAAAAAGCATATGAGAATACATTACAAAATGTGCTTTTTAGAAATAAAGTCGCTAAGAGGGTTTGAAAAGTCGCTAAATTGGCAACACTGGCACACAATTTGAGAGACACACAGAGAAACGGATCAGAGAGAATGACATCTTTGAACATGCCGAACACACGACTCGCTTTAATCTTAATGGTGATCTGGCGAGATTATGCAGCCTACTTCTCTAAAGACCGCGCCGTTGCTTTTTACTTGCCAGTAGCCTACTGACTATTGAATATAAGATGCACAATACTACGGTACCGGAACCGTCGCAAACAAAACTGAACTTGGAAATAACAGAAAAGGAACTTTATATTTATTTATTATTACCTACTGACTAATGGATATGCCTACTACCTGGCCACAGCTAGCAACCTGAACTGAATTTGGAAATAAATTAACAGAAAAGGAAAATTATTTAACATTTTTTGAGTGGAATCCAGGTAAATCCTTCTGGCAGTAGTGTCTCACATATCTCCTGAAAGCACAGTTATATATTAAGAACGCCGTTTTTTTAGCCACGCCGTTTGTTGACAATTTGGCTTAATAACACAGTAGCAAACGATAGTAATCTACCATAATTTAAGTAGCCTAGCTAGCACATACTGGTATATTGAAGTAGTTGGTGTGTGACTTTTCTTCTCTCTCTCCCCCTTATTTAATTAAACATAAAAATTCCTCCAATTTGATGACTTAACATTGAATAAACTGCCATTAATACACGGGTGTGGTTAACAGACAAGCTTATATTAAAATATTACATAAAATACTGACCTGCGGTTAATATACGGTGTAGTTAATAGTCGGGAAATTACGATATTACAGTACAGACAAAGTTGCCTGCACTGAAGAAAATAAAAAAGGTGCATAGCCCGTTCAGCTTCCACTGTTATCTGCCGTCATAAAGCAATTTAAAATAAAAGCAAGCAAGCGAAGAAAAAAAGTAAAAAAGGCATTTGCAGCAAAAGCCAAAACCAACTATAAATCTCCATTTAAGAATGCCAGAGCATCAACGTAGTTGAGCATCTCAAATCATTTGACTGTGGGAAAGGTTCAGTGGTGGTCATGAAGGCTGCTGGTCTCACTCCCTCCTGCCTGGGGAAGACTGTGGGAATTGGGAGGCTTTTCATTATCAGAAGCACTGAGAAGTCAACATCTGTCTGGTTGGTGGGAGCAGGATAAAGAATAAAGACATCAACCATGGACCGGGGAGCCGAGGGGCCACGGGAGGCCAAAGGGGGCAACGAAAAGCACAGAAAAAGCCAGGCTCCTTGGATATAGATTTGTCAGGGAACAAAAGTCAGCAGATAAAAGCTTTTTAAGATGGAATCATCTTATTAAAAAAAAAAAAAAAAAAAAAAAAGGTTCATCCTTGTGAATGTAACAAAATAACATATTTTCAATATTATGTAAAAAATATGCATATAGAATTTTGATAGAAAACCAAATTGTAGAATCCCCACTTTTATACTTGGCATACAAATATGCCTGAAGAAAAAAATATTTTCACAACACCTTTAGTTTTCAGGACAACCAAGATGAAATCCCTTGCTCGTGCAAGTCAAGGTACATGTCTCCGGTGCATGGAATGGTTTTGTTTTATTATGCAATAACATGCCTATCTTGAGAGAAATATAGTGGAGGACTTCCAAGGTAAGTCTTGCATCACTAACAGTCAAAAGACATCTGGAATTATTAGATTTGAGGCTCATCAAAACAACATGGGATTTATTTATTATAAAGGGTAAAACTTTCCGTCAGTCAGTTACTCTTAAATTACCCCAATGAGTTAATTGACTGCTAGTCACTTGTAGAACACAACAGAAAGTACCACAACGCTTCACATGACGCGATAATCAAGCATGTCCACATTATCTGAAACAACAGGCTTTTAAGGTGACACACTGCTCCTGAAATGGCTTTACAAGTTTGTGCAAGTGACAAAATACAGTAGGATGGGTGGGAAACAAGGTGTGGCAGTAAATGGGAGCATGCTCAGTCCAACTGACTGCACTGACTTGGATTACCATAATAAGAATAAAAGACACATTTGCTTTTATTGGTGCTAAATTCTATATTCATAAATATAGTGTGATGTGAAATGGAGATAGAGATTTTTTTTTTAAATCATCATCATCCAAAACGAGGCAAGAAAGCATGTCATCTACATAGCAGAAGACAACAAGCATGATCGTTCTTGTCAACGGTCACGTTTTTAGCCTAGTTTCACTGTGAAAGCACTAGGGATGGGCACCAGCCAGAATGGGTCACAGATACATCCCAAAGGGAGGGCTCTCAGAAAGACCAACCAGCTTGTGCCCCACCCATAGTTCTATGGCCCCACCCCCAACGTTCACTACACTGCTTACTTTGCACTCTAAAGTGGGTGTGCGAAGAATGTCAAATTCATTTTGTGAGAGCAAGCTTATTGTTGGGGGCATTAACAATGCCTCCTCCACACTTTGAAGAAGAGAAGTACAGTAGATTGCGATGGCCTTGGGTCACACAAAGCCCAGAATAAAACATGATCAGGTTTTTAAGGCTGATATGAGAGAATAAGAGAATTAATAGAATTGTGCTCATTCACACTATTGTTTATAGTGAAAGCCCCGGTCATTTACACCCAATATCCCGCCATCATGTAGTTTCCCAGCATCTGGTCCTCACTTGAGAAGATCCTGTTAAATCTGACGCATCCCACTGAATAAATAAATAAATAAATAAAAAAGAATAATGAAATGGGTATGATTTTCTCAGATGATGATGAAGGGACATATAGCAGAAGGAACTATACAATATGACTTGCTGTGTTAATTATGGGTGCCTGAGTGGTCAATCAAAATAAAAAAAAACGTGGTTTACCACGACTGAATATCCACTTCCTGTCCCACTATTTTAAAATCATTAGTTCAGTATCTTAGTTTCTTAATTTAAATGTGATGTGCTGGCATATTTGCAGCTGTTACATTCAGAGTGAAGCAGAAACACAAAACATATTCAAGATCCATCTTCTCCAAAATAGGAGCTAATGACAAAACATTATGTTCCACTGACCACCTCCCCACCAACTTTTGGAATAATTTCATCTAAATCATAGCAAATATCATATAGTCACATGTCATAGCAGCACCTAAGAGATTGAGATTAATGTTTCATTAATTTGTCTTGTGTCCACATGCCTATTGAGCAACCCTCATCATGAGTCATTGAAGATGTTATAGATAAGGTTGAACATTTCTCACAACACAAGCCAAATCATCACAGGAAATAGACGAAGCAAACGTCTTCTTGATTATAAAATTAGATTAAATAGGAGCGCATTTCCTTAACTGTAAAATGTAACTGTACAAGACTGCTGTCTGCTGAGTCCAAATGTGTTGACAAACTATAAAATGATTCCAAATGAAAGAAAGGCGAGAGAGAGATACTAAGACTAGCCTAAGCGTGGAACAACAGATAAATCAGGTAGCGGTAAAGTAAAGAGGTTCAATTTGCTTTATGCAAATAAACCAACCCAAATGCGTGTGCACCAGTGAAGAGCAAGAGACAGAGTAAGAGAGAGGTAGGGCTTGTAGCCTATAGCCTATAGGCTAGTATCTGCAAACCAAATCACTGTCTCTTTATCTTGGTCTTCCACAAATGATTGTAGGAGATGGCTTCTTCCCTTTCAACTCTAAATGAGCTGTTTTGGTTAGTGAACCAGATGTCCAGATCAAATAGGTCAGGCATGCCCACTTAATCCTTGAAATCTCCCCCTTCACATCTCACCAGTCTGTTAGCTTCTGCATGACGGCAACCATCACAGACTCATACCTTACTATGAAACACTATTGGTTCCCACATACACTTCTATCAGAAGTTACATTACCAAGCCTTAGATACTTTGTTTAACAAACCTTTAACGTTCCTATTTATCTTTATGTGATGGTGGTCAAGCATGCAGTGAGTGTGATACTTGATAGTTTACTACTTTTAGAAGAATGCTAAATATGGCCACCGATGGCCTCTGCACTAGACACATGAGCAGTGTTTTGGGGGTTAAGGCTCATAGGGGTCAGTCGGCATCTACTCGAAAGGAGTAGCCACAACCTTCTTGGTTCATGGTCCCACTGATATGGTTTACAGTAATTAGTGTGCCTCCATTTACTTGGCTTTAAATGTATTCGTGTGTGTGTGTTCGTGGCTTTATCTGTTTAGTTGAATGAATAGTGGGATGTTTCACGTTAAGATTCAGATCTACCCATGTCCCTAGGCAATCATGTAGTCCAACTAAAAATTCCATTGCAGATAACAGGCTTCAGAATTAAAACGGGACCATATCAGACTGTTTAAAGCCATTTGTTAAAGTAGGCCTATATTGACATATCATGCATTTGTATAGGAGTTATTCCACACACATGCAGACAGACGTAGGCTAAATATCCTTGGCATAATGTCAGCAGCGATGGACTTCTATAACTACTAAAGTTGATAGGCCTATATGCTAGTCTTCTACATATTGTGAGATGGCACAAATGTGACATTGCGAAATCTCACAATAGGACAATCGTCACATTCATTTTGTTGGTAGAAACATAATGCGTAATATCGTTTAACCTGAATGAAAATTTTTAATTAATAAATAGCCTAAATAAAACAAATCACCTCACCTGTTTGAAGTCAGCGACAAAAGTGACGAGCGTGCCATCTCCTTGTTTGAACTCAATTGATATAGAGTCTCTTTCACTGTCTGCTTCCAGAACCTCTTCTGTGACAAATCCGTCGGCGAGACGAACTCGAACCCGAAGTTCTGAAGCGAGTCCAAATGTTATCAGCGGCACCAGTGCGCAAAGTGATATGAATATCCAAACACTCGGAAACATTCCAAAAGTTGCAAATCTGAACCAAACCGAGAAAAAATCTTGGGGAAAATCCAACGATCTGCACTCATAATATAATCTAAATAAATTGTTGCATTTCACAAAGTTTATAGCGTCTTTTCAATCTTTGACTGAACGTTACGCGTTCTTCTTCCATAGCCTACATTTACGTTCTTACAAACTTGTCCCGGGTGGCAGACTGGCAGTATTTTTATTTTTTTAAATGATCATGGGTAAAAGAGTAAATCAGGTCGACAGTGCGACTGAAATCACAGATTTTCACTCCTATAACCTACCATCCAGGTTCCTTTTCCACGATTCCGCAATTTAACTCGTTACGCTTAGTATCACACGCGATTCGCTTTCCTCGTACCTAATTGCTTCTCCTTCTGCTTTGTGTTGATATTCTCGTGTCTTTTTCGTCTACAATTCATCCAGTCCCGTCACTTCCTATCCGTAGGAATCCCAATGCTCGGCTAGCCTCTAAACTTTCAGTTGTGTGGTGTGATGTAGTAAACTCTTAAAGACATACCACCCTCAGAAACGTGCCCATCCCCCTATAGGCTCATGTGATCCCTCACATCGACAAACATGCACAGCAAATTACAGCCATGGTGTTTTACTCTTCAAATGATAGTTTGGGTGATGCTGTTGTTTGTAGATTTATTAGATTGGAAGGTATACTGTCATGTTTACCGTACACTTGAAAAACCACATCGATTCTTTTGAACTATTGTTACTTATTTATGCAAAGTAATACTGTAACTTGATGACGATAATCTTTCAAATTAAATTATTGCATTTTTCAAATGTTACCCCATTTATCACATTTTTCAAATGTTACCCCATTAAGTGAATGCACGCTATAATGATTCCGTCTGAAGGAAAGGGGTTTATTCTCTTGTACAGTATAGGGTTATTTCCATAATCACCCTCAAGGTACAGTATAGGTCCCAAAGACCCACCACACAGAGAAACCGCTGTGTGCAGACAGTGTGAGAAAATACTTCAATGCCACATAAAAATGCAGATTAGCAGTGTGTGGAGGTATAGTGTGACATGATCCTGCAGATGGCTTATCTTTATTGGTTGGGGAGCATCACACTGGGTGGGCCAAGCCTAGAACTTGTGACCATGGGCAATGACAGCACTTGAGCGATGCAGAGAGCCAGTGAAGGGTAAAACAAACAGGGAGACTATAAAGCAGGAGCAAACACTAGTAGCTAGGCCCTACACGCTGGGGCCCCCGGACCCCGATAGTTTGGAGGAGTGGAGGAACTCAGGCAAATAGGCCCTTTTGTGATGAAACGTCAATCTGTAAACATTTCAGACTATGTCTTACTTAGGGAGTCGGGGGATAGTGCAGCCAAGTTGAGCAGAGACATAGAGTCAGCAAAAGACAGTTTATATCTGTGTTTAGTTTGTTTTATGGAATGACATTCATTTTTTACTTAATTCCATAATACAAGTATTAATATGAACATACCTGAAAAATATATGGATATTTTCCAAAACTATAGAATATAAATAACATTTAGAAATCATGCACCCCTCTGACATGTGACCCATTGTTTAGATTTTCAACATTATGTATATTATTTGAGTTAAAGCCAGCACATATATGTATCCAAATGATAAGATCCAAAGTGCAGTTGTTCACTGAGGCTGTTTGCCTGCATTCAGGAAGATAGCCAGGCTGTAGTGTACAGAGCATGTTTATGATTAACTAGCAATTCAGTCATCCTGCAGTAATTATGAATGCAGACACGAGACTATTGGCGACTCGGTGAAATCCATACTGTAGCCTGTTATAAAACATTGGGGGAAGCAAAGACATGCATACATTCCCATGCACCCGTTCAGTTATTTTGTATTAGTTTGTTTTTAAATATCTGAAGACAAAGCAACAACAGCTTCGCTTATTTGTGCACAACCTTATATGTGTTTGCAGCATATTCTTTTTTTTTCAGTGACAGCATGGTTTGACTTTAACTACTGTAATGTATGATAATCACCTCAATGAAAGCAAAGCTGCTTGTTTAACAATTAATCAATTCCCTATCCTGAATCGTGCTCTTGATTTTAGAATT
>JAODTR010042650.1:2741-5241 GCA_025399935.1 Amblyopsis rosae | reverse complement strand
CTTCTCTTCAAAGCTTCCTGTCATTGTTGTTCTTTGTTCAGAAACGGCTCTTGATCTGTCTGTCCGATCCTGATATACTGCCCCCACGTCCATGCGTATGCATAGCGTTAATTACTGAGGACACGCACAAACGTATCCTGCACTCCAAAGGAATGCAGGATACGCGCCCGATACGTGTGGTAGCCATCTTGCGTAGGCGTACGCATAGTAAAAAGCTAGTATATCGCAGGCTTAAGATGTTACATTTCTTTTAGTACCAAGATGAATTGTATAGCCCCTGTAGTTTTTAAAATATACTCTCATTTGCTTAGTGATGATGAGGTTAAAAGTCCTGTATCAATATTTGAAACATTAATATGAGTAGAGAATGATATTATACTCTCTCTGTGTGTTGAAACCACAGCTCCTCTGATCTTTGTTGTCAAAGCCGGTCCTGCCATGTCTGCATGTCAGTGCATGTGTCTGAAATGTATTCCGTTAGTGTGACCTCTAGTGGCAGGAAACATCATATAGAAGCACTTTAATTAACACAGCTAAAATAAATGGAAATGTCTCTTCACAAACTTCACAAGCTTTGCAATGGCAATACAATATTCTAGCATGTGGAAAACAAATGTTTTCCCGCTGCCTTTTTCCCGCATTGGCACTGAAAACAGTCTGAAACTCAGGACCTCACACAAGCTGGCAGAGCAATACCAAGGCAACAGAAGTGGAATAACATATCAGGCTTTCTCTGATAAGAGTGCTCTCTCTGATGGTGTCTGTCACCAGAACACAAGCAACTCTTGTCTGAAGCAAGAGTTTATGCCTGCATGAGGGAGACGACAAAGCCATAAATACCATAAAGGGCTATGCCGGTTTGCAAGAAATGGATACTTGCATAAGATGGGATAGCCTCTGCCAAAATGATATCATTTTGAACAGGGGTTTACATTTACATTTATGGCATTTGGCAGACGCTTTTATCCAAAGTGACTTACATGTAGTACATTTGTCAGTAGTTGGACAGGTCATATACCAGCAATTATAAGCAAACAATATTTTAAATAGAACAAATGCAGCATAATGTCATTATACCTATTACCACATAGTCAAACATAAAGTGCAACAGGTAATGGCCTAGCTAATAAAGTGCAACAGGTTTTTTTTTAATAAATAGTGAGATAAGAGCATGAGAAGTAAGTGCAGGACTTCATTAGGAGTGGCAAGAGGTGAGGAGGTCACTTGTCAAGGTACCAAGGTGGATTGTGAAGAGATGTGTCTTGAGTCTCTTATGGAAGATGGGTAGGGTTTCTGCAGTTCTGACTGTTGCTGAAAGCTCGTTCCACCACTGTGGTACCAAGACAGAGAAAAGGCAAGACTTTGATTAGCGACAGCGATAACATTGTGTTACAGCTTCCTGAAACAAACTGCCTGCCTGTCTGTCTGTCTGTCTGTCTGTCTGTCTGTCTGCCTGTCTGTCTGCCTGCCTGTCTGTCTGTCTGTCTGCCTGCCTGCCTGTCTGTCTGTGAGCTGAAGAGTCTGCCAGGAAGACTTGCAGCCCTTTAAGACAGATAGTGTTGGCTCAGCGCTAACCGTATGACTTGTATTAATTATAATAAATATACCCTGCCTCTTTTAAACAAGCAAGTTACATTGCCAGGTTTGTGAGGTAAAGCAAAAGTCCTTCCTGCAGCCTGTAACCCCATCAATACTTTCAGTTAGCATTCAGACTGCCTGCAACCAGCATTCAGACAACAACACCACCAGGTCACCTAAGAACAGGTAAATGTGTCTTATTCTACCCAGACTGCTCAGAGACATAGTTACATAATATACTAGAAACAATTACTATATAGTATATACAGTGACAATATATACTATATACAATTACGATATAGTATATACAGTGACAATTTATATTATAAACAATTATTCTACAGTATATGCATGGTGACATGTCTGATATTAGGATTAGTTGTAGAACTGTCTCCATGTGACTTACAGTTCACATCTAGATGCTCCACTTGTGGCGTATTACAAGGAAAGAAACAGCCTCTCAAAACATTTATTTGCAACCATACTATGTACTATTTAGATATATTCAAAAGCATTAGAACTCAGTGTTTTGTTTAGCTGTGCATAAAGAGAACCGTTGGCTAGTAGCCTAAAAGAAACTGTTTTTGTAGCGTGATATCACTGCAGGTCACAAGCAAAGCTGTGAGAGAGTGGGCGTCACTAGACCGCTTTTAAGAGGCGTGTCCCAGGGGTCTACTGATATGCCTCCTACTAAAACCTAAAGTTTCACTTTTGTTTTGTAATCCACAGCATCAAACGCAGTTTAACCCAAAACTTAACTATACCCGAACAACATGTCGTTTGTCATATGAAATAACATGAAGACAGAAAACAGCCTAATATTGGCATGATAACACACCAGTGTTCTATTCTACTGTATCACTTTATGTGTTGATAACAGCCTAATATTGGCATGATAACACACCAGTGTTCTATTCTACTG
>JAODTR010042639.1:2421-14838 GCA_025399935.1 Amblyopsis rosae | reverse complement strand
TTATCAGCACGCATATGGAAAATGGGCAGTTAGCAAATTGAGTAAATATTTTCTTAAACTGACAAAAGTGTATTATCTTAATTTATACAAAAGCAATAATTAAAGAGAGCTTAGCCAATCTGCCAATGAAACAAAACCAAACCCAAGTGAGGGGGTCTGCTTACACTATGGGTTACACCAGGCTACCAATCAAAATGCTACAAAATTCAAAACATTAAAGTATTTTGTTACAAAATATGAAGTAATTTTCGACAGCCCTATCAAATACAAATTACAAAATACAATTTTGTATTTCAAATAAATGTATAATAAATTCTGCCAATCCCTGGCTCTCTAGGAGGCCCAAATCAAACAGATAGTTAGGATAATATGTCTTGTCAGCTGTTTTTAATAAACTAAGTTACATGTTAAGTGTGCTATAAACACTGGAAAGGCGAATCTTAAATATTTAAAGATTAATATAGCAGCAAAAAACTATTTTCTATGTGAAGATACGGTATAGTGGAGTGGAGTAATGCACAGAATGTCATCACACTACCTCAACGTGCATGTTGTGATCTGAGCTTCTCTGTTCTTTGATTTCATATCCAGGCCAGATGCGCGTGCATGTAAGGGCGTACACTCACAATAGGCCAAGTTGCCTTGAACCGTGCATGAGCACGGTTGTCTCCCCTCCCCACTCCCCCGCTGGCCTGCATTCACACTGCAGTTAACATTCAGGGCCACGGCACGCTTACTCCAAAACACTAGGTTGGCTACTTGGTTTCAGGCCAACTGGAATATGTCCTTGAGCTACCATATTTACGGAGGGTATCCCATACCTTACTGAGCAGGCAGTTTTTTCAGCTTTTGCCGACACTGCTCACGTGGTTCTTTGATACCCACGAGTAAGTATATAGTTCTTGTGTGTTGTATCCAGTTGCTCCTGAATACTCTTGTCTGCCCTAATTTCCAATAAACATTGCACTTCTGCCATAGACCAAAGTGTTCACTTTGCCGCCAGGCTGTTTGTAATGAAACAACTGAGCGATCACACTAGTCAAACAAGCCGCACTTAGGGGTCAAACAAGCTTGGGCGCGGTTTAACTGGGCCAAGTGTGAGTACGCCCTTAGAGCATGTTAGTGCATGTGTGTGGCCCACAAAGCATTTTGTATTGTCTGAGAGCAGGTGCGCTTAGTGTGACATCTAGTGGTAAAAAGTAATATAGAACCACTTTAACAAGGACTCTTGATATTTCATGGTGGACAACTACTGTATAATATACAGTAGGTATTTATTTAATTATTTTATGACGGTGATATGACTACTGTTAGCATTGGGGGACAATAAAGACAATCTAATCTATTATAGCCACCCATCAAGTACTCACTTGGTCTGATGGCCTCCAGCGGAATGTGTATGTTGCCCAGGGAGACCTCTGCTCCTCTGGAAGGGCTGCCCTGGAGATGAAGGTGTCCAGCAGGGCTGGGAGACAGGGAGCGAAACAGCGGGCTGGCAGGGGCGGAGCTCCACTGGGCAGCCTGAGCATGAGGCGACGCTGGGGAACCGGGCGCGCCGGTGTGCAGGAGAGCTGCGGAGGGGGTAAGGCCCCGCCCTGGCATGGAGGGGGGCATCGTCGCTGGCATGGCAAAGCCACCGCCCCACGTCTGGCCGGGCATGCTGGGAATAAATAGTCACATTTGATGTGTTAAAATGGGTTATTGACACAGTAGTGAAACATAACGATTCATTTGAAGTTGAAGATTAAAATATATTTTTTATAGTTTTCAAAAATAAACTCTTTAACGACAAAAAAGTTTTTTCCAGAAAGACCTTGTTAAAACTCCATAGATAACTGGTCTACCAAAAGGACCTAATGAGGGACAAATGCAGTCATATTATGAAATATAAAATACAGTTAAGGTGTTTTATTGTCCAGGTGTGTTCAGGAGTCTGCTTGGTAATCCTATGGGTACATAGACATACCTCTTGTGTTCTCCAAAGCCCAGCATGGCCAGATCCTGCAGGTCCTGCAGCGTAGTTGTGACCGCGGGCTGTCCAGCCGGGGGTACAGGGGTACCTGGCTGAGCTACAGTACCAAACAGGTCTAGACCTGGTTCTGGTGCCTGGTGGAAAACATGGAGGTAAATACACATCCATTCTCACCTAAACTTTAAAATGTTATTGTGAATTTGGGAAATCTATTGAAAAGGTCCAAACACTCCTGGATTGTGTTATAATGACCCCAGAAGCACACGTTTCCTCCCTGACTCAGTTTATATTTAAAACAACTGTGCGAGCCCATGATCTCTTTTGAGAGATGTTGGTGGACACATATCAAGGAGTGTACCTTTAAGTAGTCCACTGTGAGATGGCTTAAGGCCCATTTATGCTTCTGCGTCAAAGCTACGCCGCCAGTTACGGATAGGGCATAACCGTCGCATGAGGCTATAGCATAGCTACGGCGACAGGTTGACGTGCACCTCTCCAAAAATGTACCCGTACGTTGATTCGACGCACCAGTCTTGTGGATTGAAGCCCATACGCCAGAGTAGTGCTGTGGAATTTGGTAACTTTGGGACGTTTATTACAACGCCATAGCCTTCATGCATGCACAGACTGTCTCCCTTTGACAATCCTGGTATAATTGTTTGATTCGCTGGAAAGAAACGCTTTTATATGTCTTGCTTGAGCATTATTAACCCAGACTAGCCTACAACTGCACCTGACAAAAGGGGGATTTTCCTTGGATTTCCTTGTTGTACGGACAGCGAAAGGCAGTCTTTTATAAATACTATTTTGTATTGGCACAGATTATTTTCTATGCTATATGTTGGAGATTCTCTGGAAATAAATATTTTTATGTGATAATTTCAAAACATTTACACTCAATTTGTGTTCTAATTCAGGCACATTTTAAACATGTTACTTCCCCATTTTGCCGCTTCATGTCAATCGCATGTGCACTCAACGCGCACAGGTCCGTGCGGCCGACGCAGAAGCATAACATGTTGAACCTACGCTGTAGCTGACGCCGTAGGCAAGACGTAAATTCGACACAGAAGCATAAATAGGCCTTTAGAGTTTAGTGAAGGTATGGACAACAAAAACCTGTATGCAAACTAGAAGTTTGAAATTAGCAGGAGAGGACTGTACCTGTGGCTGCAAAGAGCTCCATTGATTGGACATCTCCTTGAGCATGGGTTTTGATTGGCCACTCAGAGAAGGAGCAGGGTCATTTAGCCCTAAAGGAAACAAGTGCATCCACACAAGCACTCCATATGTGCCTTGAACCTTGAGCTATAAGGAATCAGGTTTGGATGTCAAAATGCAATGTCAATCTACTTAAAATGTCTCTTATGTGACTGTAGTCTGTCACTACATGTCACATTAAGCTGACCGGTGCATGTTGGTGCATGGAACATTTACTTTTAACATGAGATCCCGGTACTTGGTGTGACATCTAGTGGCAGAATATCATATATAATTTAGGTGCTATAAAATAGAGTTTCTTAGAAACTGTCAAAATGGTAAATGTATGTGAAGGGCAGTATATATTGTTTAAAACATATTTAACATTACATATTAATTTTTATGAATAATATTTATATATGTCCAAAAAAATAGATACATAGCAGTAATTACTGGGGCTGCTCCCCTCCGAAAGGACCAATCAATCAATCTTAATTACACTGTATTTATACGGGTATATGAAGTGGGACTGTTACATTCAGGATGCCATATAAGCCCTATTTAGTGTTGCATTACCCAAGGACAGTAGTTCATCGTCGAGGAGCGACAGTGCAGAGAAGGGGTTGTCACCGCCCACATGGCTGGGGCTGCTGCTCTGACTGCCCTGAGAACCCACCAGTCGCTTTGGAGGCGGAGGCAGGACAGGGATGGGGAAAGCCATTGGATTGGTTGAGACGAGGTCGGCAGCGAGGGTGGGAGGGAGAAGGGGAGCAGGCTGAGGGGGGCTCGGAACGTCAATGCCGGCTAGGTCGATCAGGGTCTCGGTCGTCTCCCTGTTCCCTGGAGGGATAGTCGAAGAAATAAACGGAAAAACTGATTCTCATTGTAAAATCATTTAACAAACAACAATTTTTATTTTATTTGCCAGTAAAAAAAACTGTGCGTCTCTCACCATTACTGGCTGTAGATTTAAATTCCTCTGTTTCTCCATTAACCGCCTGACCCTCGACAATCTTCTTATAAGAGTTGATGACTCTGGAGAGGTCATCGCTGGCCTGCAGTATCTCCCCTGAAGTGTTAAGTAAGTTTGCAAGGACACATGAGAATGACAAAATCTTTAGTGATTTCCCCAACATTAAGGTGAACAATTAACAAATTGTTCTCACCCAAACTCGAGTCATTGTCTTCTGTCTCGGTGGCCATTTTGAAAGCAGCCCGCCTCAGCTTGTCACAACGCTCATACAGTTCCTAGAATAAGGGAGAATGCAAACAAAAACCTTAATTACCCCTTGTGTATGCAAAGTCTGTAACCCTTGTGATGCAAATATTCATTCAATGCAATATTATTGATCTCTGAAAAGTACTGGCTATGTACATATATTGCACAATAAATCGATATAATAATTATTGTGACAGGTCTAGAGTGTGTGTGTCCACAGCAAACCTTAAGGATCTCTCTGTCGGAGTCCGTGGAGCTGTCCATGTCATAGTGCGACAGCATCTCAGAGAAGAGCTTGACATTAATGTTCACCTCCTCCAGAGTGTGCAGGCGCTTGCTCACCTTCTGCACTCGTGCATCATCCTGACCACAAAATGCAGCGTCATATACACTGTGAATATAACATATATAAAATATAATATGTATGTATGTATGTATGTATGTATGTATGTATGTATGTATATATACACAGTATATATATAAACAAATTTGTCTTATCGCATTTAGGCTATGTGATATTCCAGTAAACATGAAACATGTCCATAAACAGAAATAAGCTCATGAAATACAATCAGCGTAGCACATCTAATATTTATCAAAGTCTACTCTAGTTAAGCAACATACAGAGACGTTCTTAAGCAGGGAAGGCCCCGAAGCCTCGCAAACAAAATAATGCATGTCAAACAAGCTTCTGGGCTCAAACCCTGTACAGAGCAGCAACGACGAGACACTGCAGTACAATGCAGCACACCTCGTCAATCGTGTTTCACCGTTCTCAGGATCCTTGAAAAAAGAATGGCCTGGATCATCTGTCTGAGACTACAGGGTTATAGAAAGTCTCACCTCTTTCACCATGTTCTTGATCAGCCTGTTGGCTTCCTGGAGGTCTTCTGGGTTTTTACTCCGAAGCAGCTCAGCAAGAAGCTTTGCATGCACATAGAGCAACAAAGGTTTAAAATCAAAACTACCATAAAAATACTAAAAGGCCTATTGTAATAGACAATAATACCTGATTCAGGTTTTGAAATAACCTGCAGTCATGAACATTAAAAAAATATTTTGGAGGGCAGGGGGCTTTGGAAACCACTGCTCTAAAGTTAAAATAGCAAGAATACTATGTTTTCCTGTAGCGTCTGACCTTTCCCATGTCTTCATTGTCAAACACAGGGTTCTTTGGCCGTGTGGGAGGAGAGGGAATCAAAGTCTTGTCCAGTGGTAGTTGTGGATCACTAGCCACCAGGCCTAGATGGAGAAAGCCAGGATTCATTTCTGACTGAGCAGCAGCTGTCACACACAATGTCCATAATGTATTGACACTAAGGCAGTTATGATCTCAACCCACCCTGTCTTCTCAAAGTTTGGTAGGCTTCACTGATCTTGGTCTCGCTGGGAAAGGCCACCGTCCAGCTGTACAACATCTCTATGACCTTTGTCTTCACCTTCTCTGGCACAGTGTCCCCCATGTACTGCACACAACCGGACAGAGAACAGTGTTGATTGATAAGAGTTAGTGATTACATTAGCATGCGGTCCTTAAAAACACACTGTATGGAGAAATGCTCACGCTGTCAGCTCACCTTTGGAGACACAACTTTAATCAGTTCATTCAAAAAACGATATTTTCCAATTTCGTTATGAAACCTTCTCCCGCAGTTTTTCATGCATGCCTCCAGAACCTGAATTAAACACAAATACTTCTGGTTAAGTCCAAATCATAAAGTGGGAATCACATTAGTGACCATGCTGGTGCAAATACTACTTATGTAACAGTGAACAGCTCTCACAGTTAGCGCCTGAAGGGCCTCCCATTCTTGTGGTGAATGGATCTTGTGGACAAGCAATTTTACTGCAATCTGGGGACTGAAAAAAATGTATATGAGTAATGGATAAGTCATGATATATGGTTAACCCTGGCCTATACTTGTTTTCTGTAGCAGAAAATTTATTTTATATTGCACAATGTGGATTACCCTTCTAACTCCTTGTTAATCTGGTCACAGAAACCTATAATATACTCCCAGTCCTCCTGTCTGTTTGTTGGATGGGTGGCTTTATCTGTCAGGAAGGAGAAAAACATTTAACTACTGATAACTTGTGTATTTAGGATATACTATTGCAAGGGTGGGTCCAGATTAATTAAGTTAATTGTATTATTGTCTTGTGGTCAACGTTGCAAGGCAGTGGTTCTCTCTTATTGTCTATTGCGCATTGTAATGGAAATTAAAATCATTCAACAATGATTCCTTGGCCTGCCATATGTTTGCTATATCAAGAACACAAGGTGCTGTAATCAGCTCAAACCATGCTTGATAACTGATGTCTCTTGAGATAAATATAAAACAAATCGAAATAAGATGTTAAATCCGCGACAGTGACACATAATTGGTTGTTATAAAGAGCTCGCGTTCAATCTACTGGTACCGTGTCCACCCACTATGCTGAAGACTACAGCATAGAATCCATCGATGACAAAACTTCGAAAGCAATTGCGTTTGGGAATTAAATTAAAGACATAGTGACAGTTCGTATATGATCATATTTACAGTAGTTTATTCACGAACATATGTATAGCTAAATATTTATGTTAATGTATTTGCAAAATAAGATTATTTGCTTACTGAGCCAAGATTCAAGCGACTCTTCTTCCTGGTACGCCATAGCACTAAAAACATCGCGTGACGTCACACAATGTGTGCACGCGAGAGTTATTGACTACCCATAGTTATTATTATGATAAATGTGTGCATATTATATATAATTTCAATTCATGTTTTAATTTTCACAACAAATAGTTATAACGAAGGGGTTAAATATTTATATTGACCATCTTTATTTTCTTCTTTGAAGGCACCTGGTGCAAGAACTAAATACGCTACGGTAGGGTCCTCGCTGACGACCACATTTTCAAAATGGCTGCTTCCATCACAGGTTTATTAAAACCTTGGACACCAAGGTAAGTAAATCACATGTGCATTAAATCATTCAGAGGTGAAATTGTCACGTATCTTTGGCGTTGCAGTGGTTGTTTTCGTTCATATAGCTTTCTAGTAGAAGTCTTCCACTAGAAGTCAGGAGGGTCTACGATTAAACAGTTATGTGCCGTAAACGTGTGGTCTATGAATGGCAGGAATTGGCTCAGTTGTCACTTGTTCACATTGTCATGGCTTTTATAATAGCTAAGGTATATCACAAATAACTGTATTAAGGGCTGTCCATGTTGGACTAAGCATGTATAATTGTGTTTTCGTGAACTACATATTAAAGCCATAATCATTCAATAACAGAGTGGTACTGGTGAGATGGAGCAGGTACAACCCTTATTATCTCGAGCCAGAGATAAGGAGGGAGGCATACAACATACCAGAAACCGAGCTGACGGCCGAGGAGAAGGAGAAACGTGACCTTAAAGCTCTTAGGCCAATAAAGGCAGCCACCAATGGAATGACAAGCTCTGTTTTCAATGACCCAGTCATAAGGTATCATGGCCATTTCCAATGTGATCTCAGTACTATTATAGGAGAGTAAATACACACTAGCCTAATCCCGCTTTATTTTACTTTTCAGTAAATTTGTTAACATGATGATGAAAGGAGGAGACAAGGTTCTGTCCAGAAACATTATGACAGAGGCAAGAATAAATCATATTTAAAACTATATTAACAGTCTTTAAAAGACATTCAGGTTTTAACCTGGGCTCTATTAGATTTTTGTATTGCAATATACAGCCTTGGAAAAATTAAGAGACCACTGCAGAAGTTTCTCTGATTTGTTTTCAAATGTTTTACTATGTATACATTTTAATTATGCATTTTTATGTTAATGGACATTGTCTGTCATATTGTTTGCCTTTTTATTTATTTTAACAGCATATTTATACAATTACATTAAACAATGAATGTGCGGTGGTCTCATGTTCTGGGCTGATGTTCACACATTGACATTCTAAATTAAGTATGGCTTTGGTCACCATATTTAATGAGTGTCATTGTGTGAAATTGAGGTAAATAAGAAATACAGTCATGGGTTAGTCCATATAAATACAATGTTAAAATCCCATTTTCTACCCTCCCCAGACATTGGAAAACATAAAGAGAAAACAGGTTGAAAAGTATCACAAAGCTCCTGAAGGGAAGAAGAAAGAGATTGAGTGCAATCCCTACACAATTTTTCACGAAGCCCTGGAGAACTGTAAACCTGTTATTGGGTTGGCCAGCATACAGAAAGGTGGAAAATTCTACCAAGTGAGTAAAAGGCATCAACACTCAACCCTGAAACAGTCAAGACTTTACAATCGTTCCCATTTTTACAGACAGTTTTAAGTTACAAAAGTAGGGGAAATGCTCTAAACATGGTTAGTTTCACAACAGTTTAAATTCTCAGAAAAATATATCTGCCCTAAATTTGGATGTTAAACTGGTTTAATTTAGTAAATTGTCTACCTTGTCTATAAACTAAACAAATCTAAGCATGTTTCATTTCATATTCTGACCCTCTCAGGTACCCATCCCTCTTAGTGAGAACCGGCGTCGCTTCTTGGCTATGAAATGGATGATCACTGAGTGCAGAGAAAACAAGCATAGGCGCACACATCTATATGAAAAACTTTCCCAGGAACTCCTGGCAGCACACATAAAAGAAGGCCATGTTATAAAGAAGAAGCATGAGCTGCACAAGATGGCTGAAGCCAACAGAGCCTATGCACATTACCGCTGGTGGTAGTCTGCTGTAATGCGTTGGTTAGTGCAAATGCATTGGATTTAAATGACTACATTGTTATTTGACACGTTTCCTATAATTTTTTTTTTCTTCAGATAGAACAAATAATGGATTATTTTCCAATGTCAATTGTAAATAGTGAATTGCTTGTTAATAATATTGTATAAAATGTTAACATTTAAGGTCAGTTTAAATTGTCACTTACTCTTACCAGAGCTTATATGGTGTATATTAAAATGTCTCAGAAACCTAAATCAAACATTTACAGGAGAAATAACGGTACAAGTATTTATTAGGGGAAAATGCTGCATTGTTCAAACCAGCAATTACAAAAATGTGAGTTGAGCAGTGTACAAGACTGTGCCAAGACAGCGTCGCAAGACCAAATAAGACCTGCTCATTTGATGTATTTCAAGTTTTGAAGGAGGAACATTTTAAACTGAGCACAGTGTACATAAGAGTATTGGAATTAAGGTTTTCCAATTAGGTGAACCGATTTTTGAAAATCAAGACTGTAGAAACACTTTAATGTTTATCTGTTTGCAAGGCACAACTGGTTTAAAGTTAAGTGGTATCTGAGAACAGCGAACAAACATTGTACTCAATATCAAAATTAGCTACATTGTTTCTAGCGCTGGTGGAATACAATTCGCTGTGAACCGTCTAGGCTACTTAAAAAAAATCCACCATGGCCAAGCACAACTAGCCAATAAGAATATTGTCAAAGTTATTAAGCAAGAAAATAAATTTCTACAGCACCTTGTTTACAAATGTTTTTTTTTTTAAATGTGCCTACAAGACCTTGTAAGGAATATGTTGCCGTAAATGTTCACATTGGCACATGTTCTGGTTAAAATACTTATCTACCTTGCTTCATCACAATGTGTTATACTCTTGGATGTGTATGAAAGTATAGACACAAAATTGACATTAACTACACCTGATCTATAGAAAAAAATCCCTGAAATAAGCAATATTCTTTTCTAAACCATGAACTTCTAACAGTTTAAACCGGTAACAATTAGCTAAGGCTATTGCAAATTGGAGCTCTTCGATCTGTCAATGCAATATACACCTTTTGTAAACCTTGCTCTTTATCAAAAATAACTAAATTAGAAGATGCATTCGATCTATACATACAAAATAACGCAAAAGGCCAAGATTATAAATGTCTTGTTAAACTGGAATGCACATCAAACGGAAACTGAAACCAATAAACTATATTGAACTTTCGCAGTATGATCAAAGATGTCAGTAATCTCTGGTAGTATGCATTCTCAAGTTATGTACGCCTGTAAATCAAATTCTTGTTCAATACAAAAAAAAAATGTAATCCACAATGGAAACAAACCCACATTTTCTTTAAAAAGTTAAGGGAAGTTCAAAATCGTTTTAAATAAACAGTCGGCATGTAGAAACCGTATTACCTCAAGAAAGATATTTACAATTGCACATTCTATAGCCTTTGATATTTTACAGAAAGTAGATGAAAAAGATTTCAAACAGCTGCAACTTGTTGTTTTGACTGCTCTAACTAAACCCGACAGTCTTAGTCCGCTACTTCACTGTAGTAGTACTTGTGGGCTGTGTTGCTGAGCTGCCATCCTCCAGCCCTGAACTCCAAAATCTCAAGCAACAGCAGACGGGACAAGGAGCTGAGGTTTTCAAGCAGGAAGCCGTCCCGCAGCAAAAAAAACAGCTCATCCATCTTCTGGCAGTTTACCTTCTCCAGCTGATCACCAATGCGGTGCAGCTGTAGAACCAAGCAGTCCACCTGGGAAAGGGGGGAATTTCTAGTCATAATTTCAAGGGAATTATGACTAGACACTCGGGATATGTTGGGTAAATATGCTAAACATCTATTGTGAATATGTACTTCAAGAATGCCTAGTAATTGCCTTGTTTAATAAATAGTTGTAATGCAGCTGTACACAAAGACAAGATCCATGTAGGTTTAGATAGGATGTTGTGCATTTTTAAAGAAGGCTCAACTCTACCAAACATGAGAAAGCAACCACCATTCTTACCTCCTCTTCATTCTTAAGCGCATCAGGCTGGGCCAGCCTCAGCAAACAGTCGTACACAGGCGGCACCAGTGGCACCATGGGCATGTTGTTCACCTGCATGGCAGGAAATAATGGAGAACGTATGCTGGAATTGAATCATATACAAAACCAATGGAGTCAGATGAACAAAATAGTCACATCACAGTGACTTCAAAACATTAAATTGTGCTAAATAACAAGGTTTTTGGGGAAACCATTAATGACTTTTTATAGAATTCCTCAAACAGGTCTTGGTTCATACCTTGAGGTAGTCAAATATATTGCAAATGAAGGTGACAAAGCACACCCAGTCCTGGAGGGACCGCTGCCTGGTCTCCTCTCGATTCTTGTACTCCTGCTGAAGCCGGTTCAACAGATGTGTCCTGAACACATTGCCATTGTTATGCATGGCCTCGGCCTGTGTGGGCAACACACAAGTCAACACCCCAATATTTATTCATGTTAATTAGATGAAGGAACTGCAAGAAGACATAATGGGTCTTTATTAAAAATACAAAGACTATTTGAAAACTCTTTCCCTAATCACACTATAATTGAGGAATGGGTATCTGCTGTGTGTGACCGCATTAACCTGTATAATAGTATAGCAGATGCGTCCAGCCTCTTTAGTGAAAGTATGGTCTTGCAAAGACTGGTCCATGATGATTGTAGATACCATCTCAAGGTCCACCGAACTTGGTTCTAAAAAAAGGAAAATAGTACTGTATTAACAGCTGTTCATCTGTCACATACAGTGATAAGTTAAAAAATGGGCATTTTTGGCAAAACAGCCTACAAGTTAATTATTGTACGTTTGTTATACATCATTGCATTCGTGTAATACGCAGACCTTTTAGTGCTGTTTTCAATAACTTCTGGGTCTCCAGGTCGAATGACTGGATGCGGTAACTGTAGTCGTCTTTACTGAAGTTCTCCATCTTGCTAAGGTCGTAGCATTCACCAGAGTATATTGCACTATTTTGGAATGGAAAGTGGGGTAGGAATGCATCATCCTTTCAGAAATAATACCGATATGACGCTTCACCAAAGTCTATACGGGTTTACATATTCAGTACTGCAAAACGATGTTAAAGTGCCGAATTAAAGGCAGCGCTCACAAAATACACGAAAATGTCCTATCAATCTGGTTGGCGACCCATGGCTCTTTCAGTATGGACAAAAGGGACCAACTAAGGTCATCTTCCATGAATATAAACTTAATTTTATATGTATTTCCATGCAGTACATTTAACCATCGAGTTTTT
>JAODTR010042628.1:0-19490 GCA_025399935.1 Amblyopsis rosae | reverse complement strand
TATATAAATAACGTTGTCGGGGTCCTAGGTGAAACCTCTGGTCTGGGCATAGCGTGTGTCCAAATCATACAAGATATAATGTAATTTTGTTGTTTTGCAAAAAAACAACATGAATGCTGGGCCATGCTTACTTTTATTCAATGCAAAAAATGATCCAATAAAACAAGAACATGTTCAGCAGTATAATAATGACAGCACAGCATCTCAGGAACAGACAAGTACATTAGGGTGGAGGGGTAAAGGCTCACATGTACACGTTTATTACTAATTACAGTTTAAATAACCATTTGCTTTGGCCTTACACAGCCAACGAAGAGTGGACAGAGCACCCCTTGGTAAACTCAATGCTTTTTGCTTTGTCATACATTTCTACATTTAGAGATGTACAACTTTTGTTTTGGTTGTAAATAATTCCCACAAGAAAAAGAAGCACCAGTGTTAGCAGAGGTGTTTGTGTGTGTGTGTGTGTGTGTGTGTCTGTGTCTCGATCAGGTACCTACAGGTTGTGATGAAAACATGACACTAATACCATATAATTGGATGGTAAACCCGTATGCAGTACCAAGAGCCTTCATTAGGTTTAGTGAAATTAACAATTGAAACATTACTGCAAAAATAAGGGATATTTTCTCTTTTGGCCAGGTTTACATTAAGTATAAAACAATCATATTGTAATCAATACTTGAGTTAATGAGCAGAACTCACAAGTCCTGATAAACCTGAGGGGGCAGGATAGTCTAGCAGTCTGTATACTGTATTTGACTTCCAGCCACAAAATCATGGCTTCCTGTAGGCATCCTTGAGCAAGATGGTTAACCCCTATAGCTATTTTACGCTGGATAAAAGCTAAATTACTTAATTATAACTTTAAACTGCTAGACTTCCATGATAGCGGATACATTTATCTGTTTCACTGCAGACACATACATAAATAACTGATCAGTATTGTTAAAATATGTTTGATGTTTACATTTAGAGACTTGATGTAAAAGTCAAAACACTGCAACCCTAATGGACCAAGACAATGTATGAAAAAGTCAGAAACGGAACCCTTGTACAATTAATATATAGCTACTGTATTGGTAGACACTTAAATCCAACATTTTCTGACACATCATGGCTATACACCCAGTGTGAATACAGTTCAAGCTAACATTCTCTTAAAAGTGCTGGTATATTGGTTAAACTTGAATTCTCCGTCACAGAAATCCAATGAATCATTCGCCTTTTTTCTGCTGTCATTAGAGCATTCAGTAATCAGCAGAAGGTTTTAAAAATAATGGTTCTCAACTGCTTAATTATTCGGTTCCCATCTTCAACATCAGAGATGATAGTCTTGCACGTTTCACTCCTTTTACATCAACTAATGCTGCATATTAAATAAAAGCAGCCCGATGGCAGCACATTTGTCACAAATTCATCAAAAAAAGCCCATCAGAAAAATGACACATGAAATACACCATCATCACATAAGCCTCTTGTCGAGATCCACTGCTTTGAAATAACACTTAATTCTTTACGGGGCTTAGGAAAAGCTGAGACCGCTTCGCTTTGTTGAAAAGAACACACATTTACTGTGTGACAAATACTAGCTGTATGAAACACATTTTTTTGGCCTTTCATATTCTAAGATAATGTATAGCTATACAAAGTGTTTAACCCACACACAGATAAATTAATTCAGTCTTCCAATTACAAAATGCCTGTCTAAAATAGAAGGCCTTACAATCACCTTGTTGTAACACATCACATTCTTAAACAAAAAAAGCATAAGGCCACACACACATCAACAGACGTATGCAATGGAAATGAGTCTGTACAAGACGACTCAACAACATTCAGTGCTTCAGTGCTCAAAATGAAACATCCTGTCATTCATTCATACTGTCTTCCTTGAGTTTTGGCACATAGTTTGACAACAAATTAAAGGAATATTCCACCCTATTCTTGCACTCTTTATTTGTGTATCTCATAACCAAGATAACCCTCACAATTTACCTTTCCATGATGGTGGATTTACATGCTTTCTGGAAAAGAACGGTTCATTTTACATCTCTGAATCTGATAAATCATGCATCTTCTCTTTCTTACTCAATAAGCGCATTTACCAAATAGAGAAAAAAGAAACACTACTATTCTAAAAATATTCTAAAAATATTTACATTTATCTAATGCAAAAACTGGTTGGTCCCCCTAATCAAATCTTATGTGGTTGTACAATCTTGCAATGATGACAAACTGCTAAATTAAATTGGCCACTTAAACAGCATACATCAGTTGATACTGTAGGGTGGAATTCCTTTTTAACATAACAGCTTACACACCCATGCTTTTGGAAAAAGACACAAACCTAGAAAAGAATATCTTAAAATCCATTAAGATTAAGAGTTTCATTTACATTGTATTTTTATAGTGGTATACATTTCCAGTTGTTCTTAACTGGTTTGCTCACTGAGTCCTATTAAGTTAATTCTGGAACATATAAAATAGAAAGTACAGGAATTAAAGCAAACATCAGCAAGAGGACAAAATGCGATTCATCTAACTGGCATTGCAGGTGTTGGAATCTTCATGGATATGCACAGCGAAGTGCAACATTAAATGGGAACTCTCCATTTGAAGGGATGTGTGGAGTCTGGGGTTAAATCTAAGATCCATTAGGACCGGGAAGGTACTACTTTTTTGGGGGTGGCTGGCTTCTTGGTGTGCCACAGGTGGCTGTGAATTGTGATTGCATCCACACTGGCTGACATGGTCTTGGCTGGTATCTGGCTGAACTGTTTCTTATCTGAGTTGTATTTGTACAGCCCGTCAATCATCTTGCGTGTGATGCTCTTGGGGCCAATACCGGTCAGCTTGTTCATTTCCTCCGACTCGGGACAATACGTGTAGAGGGAGCGGAACTGGCAGCCGGCGTCTCGAAACAAAACCAGGAAGTTGTTGGCCTCTGACCTCTCCATTATCTGCAACGGTTGAGATGAGGACTAGTCAATACATGCGGATATGCATGCCATAAACAAACAAAGATCTGTCATTCTGTCACTTTGTCTAAAGAAATTAATTGTAAAATACCGAGTGCTATATTTGATTGGTTGAATGAATGCCTCAGCATGTTAAACAAGAAATATGAAAACACTGTTGTTGTTACCTCCAGGATCTTGTTCTTCTGCCCTTCATTGACCTTGCCTGCTAAGCAGCAGTGAGCCATGGCATTCTGAATGATGTGTTTGTTGGATTTGGCACTAGGCTCCTTGTACAACTTGGGCCCTACATGACAACAGAAGCAGATAATAATCCATTATATTGTAATAAACCTCACCCATTGAGTCTGAATATGGTCATAGTCAATGATATTTATTATAACGTGTGGTCTACCTATCCATCCATCTGCTAGGCTGCAGCGGACTAGAGATTGTTCTACTTTTGGCATGCTGTTCTAACCTGTGTATTCTGTGTTGGATGTTATAGAGGAGGTGGTGGACCCATTCTCCCAGTCCTTTTCTCCATTCCTGCTGCTCGAACAACTGGGAGAGAGGAAGCCATCTGCAGAATCTGGCCTGTAACGCATACACCCCCACAACACACCACGAACCTGAGTGGATCACTCAGGTTAGATTTTCAGGTTCTCTATAGGATAATGGGGGGAAAACTAACTTCACAGCTTACCAGCCACTTCTACAACTATCTGACTGGTTGCTACCCTTAATATCCCACTCATTGGGGTTATGTTATCATAGATCCACAGTGTAAAACTCAATGCTTTGTTTCTAGGAATAGCACTAGGCAGAGCAGCTTTGTCCTGTCCCATTATGTAAGCTTCAAAAGCATAATGATTAGATGCTCAGTCAGTGCAGTAATGTGAAGCAGTCTGGTGCAGTAATTAAATAGATTGCTTTATCTCAAGTTTGTTGTGGAACACCATTGCTCTTCCTTGCACTTGTATTAGTGGAATTATTTCTATTCATATTTTACTGCAATGATAATGAACCACAAAACACTTTCTGTAAAACATTTTGAGCCTACTTATGTTCATGGGTCATGAGAGCATCTAACAACAAATTTGATATATTGGTGATTTGTGCAGATGTTAAAATGTTCATGTTAACAGGCCATTTAACAATATCCTGTGTGTGGAAATGTGGAAACATAATTCAGCACTATTTGTACATCTAATTTGTCTTTAATATTAGTCAAATCCAGGACAATGTTTGATGAATGTTTAGAGATGACTTAATAGAAAACAATGTGCGCTGATTACAGAATATGCCTTGTTAACATTTACATTTTATGTAGTGAAAAAAGGGGTTAGCCGTTGACAACGTGGCACTGAACAGAACTGTGTGCCTCAACGTTTTGTTAGAGCAAGGAGGTTATAGGTTAAAGTGCACAAAGAAAGCTGATGGACAAACACAGTGTATTAGGCGCTGGGCTAGCTCTGTTAATGGAGGTGATTCTTAGAGCATGATGCGCTGCGTGAGCCTATTACCTGTGCTACAGCCATGAGAGCAGGGGTGAAAAGTAGTAAGGACAGCATGTCAAAGAGGATTAGCGAAAGCTACAGTGACCATGGGAAAAAGAAAGGTGAAGCGTGAAGACAGCTCTACTCAGGTTAGCACTGGGAAGGTGTCGTGAGGCTGTACGCAGGCCAGGGGAAATAAATGACGTGCCTTTCTTTCATGAGCTTGCACAGTCCTGAATAACACTCATGGGGAGGCAGGTTTCAGTGTGGGGAGCGGGCTTGGGATAGCATGGAGAGCCTGCAGGTTGAAATGCTGTTCATAGACTAACCTTCTTCTCCGATTAGGAGAGCTCAGAAAGTAGAGGAGACTGCCAGAGGCTAAACTAGCACTTCTGACAGGCGCGAAACAGTAGGAGAGAAGTTATTACAAGAAGCAGTAAGGATCCAGAAGACATCTTAAACAAGAGGGTCGTCGTTTGCACTTACTGTGATGTCGCTAAACGATTTCATCATATCATATTATTATCATATTCTCATATCATATTCTTTTACTTTATTTGTATTTACGCTTGCTCACTATGTGTGCAGTGTAACTCGATGCTTCATATTGCACTTTTAATCTGATGACCAAGTGTCTCACCTCGGTGATCTCTTCTCAGACTGAACACTGTCGCTGTCTACCAGATTGAGGGAAGCCAGGGATAAGCTGGACACTGACATGGCACTCTGATGTGAACCTAGGTGTGAGACAGGACAGGACGGTTACAGCACGCATGCGTGGTCTCACAGATAAAAACACATGCACAGTACGTACTATGTAGGCTACAGTATACACAACATAACGCGTGTGCACTGTAGATGCACACCTCTAATGGACAGCTGTAAAGAAAAACAATAACAACTCAAGGATCAGAAATGATCGTAATATTTTGCGAGAGGATGTGTAGACTTGTGCACAGACTTGACATCGCCATGGTTACCTGCGCCAGCCCTGACTGGTGTTTTCGGGGAGTCCACGCTGTCTCGGTGGGTGGACTTGGGCCTGCCTCGCCTCTGCTTGGCGGCGGCGGGCGGTCGAGGTTTGATCACCGTGTCCATGTCCTCCATCAGCTTCAGCTGCTTCCTCCTCATGTACTCCTGCTTGATGAACTCCCTCCTGGCCTTGTCCTCCTCCTTCCTGATGCGCTCCTCCTCCGCCTTCATGCTAAACCAGAGAGGCGGTGAAACGTTCACGCTTCATGTCAGCCGCACACATGATACTCTTATGTGTGGTGACTGTGCTGTGATCTAAGGCGCGCATTTGTTGGACGTTGCCACAGGATGCAGTGAGTCATTGCAGTGGCCGGTGCCAAATATGCTGCTGTATTATTTATATTCTAAGTGTCGTTCTAGGTTTGCACACTGGGTGTCGCTGTGACTGTGTCCGGGGTCAGGAAGGGCTGTTGGTGTGTGATCGCTCTGTTTTGTCACGCTGTGTAGCATGCCTGAAAGGCACTGGGCTATCTAGACTAGGGGAAATAATAAACCAACAAGTATAAAACATCCATGAACAGACTGCAGGGCTGTTATTTGGAACAACACATGTAAGTAGCCTACAGTAAACCTGTCAACCAGGTTCATCCGGGGTAGCAAAGCATTAGGTTGTGCTTCCACAGTTGATATACTGTATACAACACACGCAATGCAATGCAAATGATAACTCACTGTGACGCCGTGTTAATTGGAATGACCCTCCTCTTGATAACCCACTGATGGGCTGGCTAGTGGCAGCCACACAGTGAACCGTGGTGCTCATTTTGAGTGTGAAAGGGAAGAGTGTCAACTCACAGGGCCTCCTCCTTCTTCTGCTCCAGGTCAGCCTCTAGCTGGATCTTCTTATGCAGGCTCTCCTGCTCCCTTCTCATCCTCTTCTCCAGCAAAGCTGCTCTCTTCTGGGCCATGTTGCCCTCCCCCTTCCCCTCCTCCTGAGGGAGCATGGAGACACAATTCAAGACGACACCGACTCACAGTAACACTCTGTTGCCATATGCCATCTTTTGCATGTACTGGCTATAGGAAATAGTTTGTGAGAAAGAAAGGTGATTCTATGTATCTTAATGTTACAAGTTACTTATCTTTTCCCTCGTTGAGTCGATTATGTGGTTAGGAATTTGACCTCTATTGTGAGCGGTTACTATTAAGTATTGCACTTATTTTTAAACAAATCTTGGCATGTGCATACCAGTGACGTAAACATATCTGTTATTTTAAAAGCAGGCGTGTAGACCGGATAATTGCACCAAGATGGTTAAAATTGTATGTGCACTCAACAACCAGCCCTACAATCAAGTTCGACATCTCCTCAGCCTCACTTAGCCACAGCTGCATTTGAATTATTCACAACAGCCCTAGTTTTGTGACTTACATCAAAGTAAAGCTGTGGTTAAGCAAGCTAGCCATCAAATGTGCAAATGGAAAGAAGTCATTGTCCTCAACTGGCCCAGTTCCGGAGTGTTTTCTTTGCGAAAACAAACATGAGGACAGACAAGAATACTCTGCTACTTTGCTTCAGTCAGAATGCTTCACACTTGGAGTACATTTGTTGTTTTGGCCTTTCATTTTGTTGCTAGTTACACTAGCAGAACTACCCTGACAAGGTTTCTATTCTGCTATGTGACAACGGAAGGCAGAACAGTACATTGAGTGGCGGCCTATTCAATAAATCACACATGGTTGGACACTCGTGCTGAAAGATATTACCTTGAAAAAGAAGCCGCGGCACATGTTCTGATCGTCCTCCTGGCCTGTGGCGATGTCCTTCAGTACTTCCCCTCCTTCCTGCTCCTCAAGGGGCTTCACGTCTGACAGGGGCACCTCGATGAGGCTGGGCCTAGGGGGGTCCTCTGTGGGCGTCAGGACGCAGGCCTCTGTCACGGCGTGGGACAGCACCTCCGAGACAGAAGTCTCCACCGGGGCTTTGATGGCCAACATCTGCTCGTCATCATACTCATCTCCATCTGCCCGGGATTCCCTCTCCTGGGTCTCAGGCTGATCTCTTTCATTGTGACGGCTGAGGTCTTTGCGTGGAGAGCCTGCGGGTGAGTTAACTGCACTGACACTGAGCCCCTCCCTTTCTGGGGAGAGCAGGGGGTCTGCGTCTGGGGATGTGGCTCCTGCCCTTTTCTCGCCCATGTAAATGAAGGCGCTGGTCAGGGGCTGGCAGGGAGAGAACCTCCGTAGCCGGGGGATGCTATCGACGGACTGCGGGGCAGTCAGGACCCGACAGTAGGGGGCGAGCTTGAGCTCGCTCGGGCGAGGGGTACGTGGATGCCGGGAGTGGAACGAGGCCGATTTACGCTTGATGCTGGTCGGCGAGAGGTGGCCGGGGTGGGGGGATTCCACGGGGGACGAGGGCCCCGAGGAGCGGGCGGCAGCCGCCCCGACTCGGCTGTGTGCCTGCGTGGACGGGTTGCCATGGGTACGGGGGACTGCCCGCGCCTGCTGTTTGCGCTGCTCCCGCATGGCCATGATCACCTCCTGCTGCTGAGCCAAGCGCTGCATCTCGGTCTGCAGGAAGGCCAGCGAGTGGTTCAGCTTGTCGATGGAGCGCGTGTATTCCGCCAGGTCCACCTCGCTGGGCTGCGGCGCGCCCCCCTCCCCCTCCTCCCCTCCCCCGCCGGGGCTCAGCCAAGGGAGGGGTGCGGCGCTTTGCTCCGCCCCGTCGGGCGTGTCCGCTTGGCTCCGCCCGCCTCGGAGGGTGGGGCTGCCGCTGCCGCTGCCGCCCCCCGCCTTGCTCTCGTCGTCCTCCGCTTGAGCGGCGGCGCCGTCGCCCTTCCTCTTCGCCACGTCGACGAACGCCGAGCGGCCCGCGCGCCGCCGGTGCCTGCTGAATGCCGCCTCCACCTTCTTCTTCTGCGCCTCGATGGCCTTGCGCTTCTCCTCCAGGCGCATGCGCAGCTCCATCATCTCCGCCGCCATGGCCTGGGCCGGGTCGCCCGCCGGCAGCCTGGCCGGGGCTGCGGGCTGCTGGCGGACGGGGCTGTGCTCCGGGGTGGGGGCCCACGTGACGGACAGCGGCAGGCCCAGCTCCGCTCCCTCCGGGGTGGTCTTGAGGGAGCTACCTCTCCCTGATTCGGGGGGCTGGGCCTTCTTCATCTTCTGCTCAGCGAAGCTGGTCATCCGCACTCCCCCCGAGGGGGACCTGCTGTGGGCGCTCATGCACGGGCTGGGCGTGTCCATGTCCAGCTCCATGTTCACCGAGTCCCTGAGGGAGGAGTCCTCATCCAGCATGTCCTCGGTGTGCACGTGCACCCCGGTGTCCACTTCGCTGGTGTCCGTGGGGCTCGGAGGCCCCTCAGACTCGCACTCGGAGGCGGGCTCCGGACTTCCAGCGGCACCCTGGCTGTGCAGGAAGAAGCCGTCGTTGACGCCCTCCGTTGTTGGTCTGCCGCCGGGGCTGTGGATGATCTGCAGGGCTTCCTCCATGGAGGGGGCGGCACGGTCGGGGTGGCGGAGGCTGTCAGGGCAGCTCTCCTCCTCCTCCTCGATGCCGACGGCCTTACCGTTGACGGGCTGGAAGGACAGGGTGCGCTTCACGCTGTGGGCCGCGTGGTGCACCTTGAAGCCGGCGCCGTCGTCGGTGCTGGCAGACCTGGTCATGCCCTGGCTAGAGACAGCAGGGGCCGACGTAGGGCCGCCCTGGTCCAAAGGGTTGTCGAACGACACGCCGTAAGGCCCCGCCCTGAGGGACAGGCAACCTCAGCTATTTGTACATGTACTGCTTCTCTGTACAAATGCGCGGTTTACGTCTACTATGATTATACTAATTACCCATTTGAGGCTATGAAAGCAAGGAGTTAATTTGCTAAAAATATAATGATAGACCGTAATAATAACCTTTTCTCTTTAGGCCAGGTTCCAATGTTGCCATCCACAAATGACATTGACGTTGACCTTTTGATTTCACCTAGATATACAAACACACCAAATGAGACTCACTCACAGATGGCACAAACCTGGGAAAGCTGAGGAAGTCACTTAAATCAACCTATATTATATTATATTATATTATATTATATTATATTAGACATTACCTGAGTTGCGAGGCTGGGGTCGGAGGGGGAGACTACACAGAAGGACAGACAGACAGACAGACAATAAATATATACATGTACACCATCATAACTGATTATCAATAATCATAGGTGTGATATCTTACCTGGGTCTCTCAGGGCTGGGAGGTCTCTCCATGAAGCTTCTCTTGGTTGCCTTAGAGATAGGGACAGCTGGAATGCTCTTCAACAGGGTTAGTGGGTCTATAGTCGAGAAACCAAGGAGAAAAAAATATATTTATTATAACTGCATATGAATCTGCCTCTAAATTGACTGAAATTATGTTTAAATACAGTTTTTATCTCATCATATTACAACTGTACTTGCAAAGCCTACCTATGCCTTCATTGTCCAGAACTCTTGGGTTGACAAATGATGGTTTGACCACTTCAAACCATGAAAACAGCTCAGCCATAAACGCCAGGTAGTTATTCTGGGGAAACAAAGACCAACAAAAGAGAGATTAGAAACACAGCAACAAACACACAATGTGTTTCCTCTACGCACAATGTACTGCATTGCATAGGTGGTACATGCAAGGTTAGCACAACCTTTTAAGCCTCTGACCTTTTGTTATGCACATGCAGTGAACCACTATGCCCACTAGGGGTCTCTGTTAACACCTCAGGTAAATATAAGGTAAACCTCTAATACTGTATCTAACAGTGGGTCTACATTTGGCCAAACTCACATCCATTTTGGTCAGGTACACAATAGTGTGGTATCAATAATTCAGTACCAATAATGCCACCTTATGGACACACAAAGATATATTTGGCTGTGGCAGGTCAATAAGCCTAATTTGAAATGGGGGAATAAAAACCAGGAAGGTCACCAATAATTTAAAGCGTCAATCACCTGTGTTACAGAGATCAGGTTAGAGCTGCAGGGATTTGAGCCATTGTTCAATCTGTGCCTTGGCCAGAAAACAGGTCAACATACAGTGGGTGGTCGACCTTCCTGAGCATACGGTACCGTCTGCACAACAAAGACTACACAGTGCATCGTGCCATGTAAACAACTGTACCTTCCATTCATTATAACAAGAAACATATCTTGACTTCAGTCATTTTTACCCATTGTGCTTCATTATATTGTACTAAAACAAATCATGCTATGCTTCAACAGCTAAAGCATACGCTACATGTCATTGAACCACTGACCCACATGATTACACACAAAGCACACGCATGCGCTCGTATCACGTGTGCTATGCACCAGGAGCAACCTTGATGAAGCAGCCTCAACTCTAGTTTACTACAGCCCCGAGACAAAGACCATGTGGCCCAGCGCTGAAACATAGCAGGTGATCCACCTCCTCAGCAGTACGTCTCTTCCACTGAATCTCCTATAAAAGCACACTGGGAGAGGCAGAGGTAGCTAATAACACCAGGACAGGCCCTCCTCCCATGACACTATATGGTGCCTTTAAAACAATGGGACACTATATATCCACATTGAATGCAGAGCTTTAGAACTTTGATGAGCTGTAGCAGTAACAGTACATATATGCCTTAGAACACAAAACAAAGCTGTGTGATACTTCTCTAGCAAGTCAAAAAGACAAGTATGATTAATGCAAAAGAGCACGTTGTCACTACAAAAACAACCTTTTGTCAGAAACGTTTTAGCAAAACTGTTTTTTTTTTTTTTTTTTAAATGACCTGTTAAGACGATATGCACGGACAACATTCCTTTGGCACCCACATATTATATTGCATGCATGTAACTAGTTACCTAGCTGTACTCAGGGTTTAAGGCACCCTCTTCTGTATGAGAGAGAGAGAGAGAGAGAGAGAGAGAGAGAGAGAGAGAGAGAGAGAGAGAGAGAGAGACCAACCATTATTTTCCTCAACCTTCACCAATCTGTTGTACTACTGTGCCTCACTGAAATACCACGTGTGTGTCAATTTTTTATATCACTAGATACACACAGAGACACACACACACACACACACACACACACAACTATCCTCCATCCCCCACACCACACCACACTGGCAACCCCTGAGCCCCTCATGGGCTTCCAGGCAGGCGGGCTGCCCTGCCAGGACTACAGACTGGTGACAGGGTGTCATCCTGGAGCCGATTGGTGCTTATCTGAACAAAGCTGAGTTGGGGGCGGAGTGGAGGTAATCCACTCAGCATAGAGGGCCACAGAGCCCAACCCCCCTTCTCTGGACATGGAAAACACACACACACACACACACACACACACACACACACACACACACACACACACACACACACACACACGCAGGGCTGATTAAGATAGCTTTAGCAGCCAGCCAGACTTATCTGCAGAGCTTTCTCCTGATCTGTTGCCATCAGCGCTGGCCAGTATAAATACAGGATGGCTGATAATATCATTTCCAAACGTGCCCATAACCAGGGTTCACATAATTATACTGCAATGACAAGTAGCCCTAGATCTTACATTATATAAGGCAATACCATACATTTATTGAAAATACCTTTTTAACATGCTGTAATTTTAAACAAATATGTTAGTGTTCTATCTGCCATTAGATTGTTTTCAGTATTTGAAACAAGACAAGATTAACATGCTGTATGAAATTGAGATGGTGGCCGACTTCGGTAAAGAATTAACATGCCGCTGTTAGACTGCAAATAACACAACATCTGACTGAGAGACATATTGTAGGGAGTCATAAACAAAGAGTGCTAATTGCTTTCTTTGAGGCACGTCTGCTGCAAACCTACCGCTAAATCCACACAAACGTCAGAGAAAGCCCCAGCAGCTCATACAGTTAGCTTCCCTGTGATGGATCCACAGATGCTAATTTAGATCCACTGCAAAGTAATTAAACCAAGAGCCGGTAAATGGCAGAGTTGACGTGATTTACTAGCTTGGTTCCCATTAGCAAAGCACTACCATGGGTAATATATTCTATGCTGTCTGGGCAGTAAGCACAACAAGCTAGTATTGTCTACTAATGCTGTATGCTGAATAATGTCATGTAATATTACTAAATAGTTTATACTAATGCTAAAACACAATGCTATACTATACTACTACTGTAAAATATTATTTTTCTTATTTTAACTATTGAGCTATGTGGAGGAACATCAAATGACACAGTATGTATGAGAGTGTAAAGACACATGGACTATGGCGAGTGCATGCGTGTGTGTGTGTGTGTGTGTGTGTGTGAGAGAGAACGCCAGCCTAAACATGTCTGGTCCTGCAACAGCTGATTGAGAGCTCCGTTCGTCTCCCTGTCTTGCATGCTTTCATATTTATTGTCATTCCCTCCCTGCTTCAGGCTAATGGCTAGTGAGCATCCTTAAGCATCTCCACCTGCAAGAAGACCCTTTGTGATGATGCAGTTATGTATATTAATCTGATCTAATGACTCCATTAGCATGCAGAACCGCAACGTACTGCTATAAAGGGAGATACGGTACTAGGATCTGGGTCAAGGTTATTCCATGTAACCATCTCTCTATAGAGTCCTGAGATATGCTTTCTGTCAGACACAGCAGGGCAGCACAACACAGCTGATAAACATGTTAAAACATTGTAAAACATTTTATTTTAATAAAAACATTTTCTTTTAAATCAATTTGCCAGATAGTGCTTTTACTGTCATACACACACACTTTACATGTTTACAATGGCATGAACATTCCCCTGTGCGTGATATGCAGCTGGTCCAATTCAGCCTATAGGTAGCTATGTTTTCAAACAGCAAGACAGTGAATCTAGGTTAGAGCCGTGCCCTATTTACATGAGTACAATGGTGAGTCTGTTACCATGCATGCACCCATTCAATGCATGTCAGATATAGAAGAGAGAAAGAAAAAGTAACAAATAACAAATAAATATAGTAAAATGAAAAAATTAAATAAGTAAGGAACAATACATTTCTCCTTGACAGAAGAATGGTAAGTCTTGACTTGCAGCTGGTGAGCACAGCAAGATCACAAAACCTGGTTTTGTCCAAGTGGAGTCCACCATGACTCACCTCTCACATACCAGACCATTATACTGTACTAACCGTCCACTGACTGTTTCTAATCATGTTAGCATACCATCACTACAGAATGCTGTGGCAAGCATGTTAAAGGAGGCTCCTATATACTAACAACTACAGTACGCTCAGTAACTCTATTACTTCATAAAATACAATGAGGCCTGGTGAGGTATTAAGTACAGCACGGTACCTTGACTGTAGTGGAGGCATAGAGCATGTCTTCCAAGGTGAAGAAGCAGCAGTTGTTGAGGTTCTCCTTACAGAAGGCTTTAATGAGCTGCAGGTTGTACAGGCTGTCTGCCAGAGACATGTTGTCCTTCAGGCACACATCTGGGAAGACACAGGGAGCCATGGCTAGCTACGAGTCCTGTCTGTGGCAAAGTATTGAGAGATCACACTGCTTCGGATTTAACACATCTACAGTGGTATTTAGGAGGGCCTGTGTGCTGACGATAGTTGGAGAGACACTACAGCACGTACGCTCTCTGGTGGTAAATACAATGACTTGGAGTAAGAACGTGATGAGGTATTTAAGCCCTACAACTGGTTGACCAATCACATCGGCCAATCACAGGGACAAAGGACGTGATAATGTGTTCATACTAGAGGGAAAGACGTTTATCTAAGCGTTGGCTCCACGTCTTTGTTTGACAAGAGACTCCATCAAGTACTGATTTGATTAGTAAGGCCTGTGAGTAGGGCAAAGATTAATCTGTGTCCTACTCATCAATACACTGGGTGCTTTTTAGCTAGCCTGCTGACTTGGCTAATCACTCACACACCTACATATGAGAGACGTAAAAGGTAAACATGTTGCTATCTCTTCTGACACGTGCACGCATGAACGCACACACACAATTCCCAGTTTCTTCCCAGTTCAGCCACAGCTCCCTCCACGCGCTGCTTACCGTCCAGTGGAAGGACCTGGGGGCAGTAGAAGTGCAGGAGGGCTGCTATGGCCGAGCCATCGGTGGTGTCCTTCAGGAGGTTGTCCACGGGAGGGATCCACGGACATAGCTGGACCGTAGCTTGGTCCTTCCTGTAGCGTGCCTGTAGCAACAGACCAGCTTGTGTGTCAGGGCTGATAGGCTATAACCAACACTAGGAAGAGAAAGCCTTGATATAGTGCTGCCTAAAGACATACATACAGTACATATGATGTATATACCGTTATATATATATATATATATATATACACACACACTGTACATCCATATTGTGTGTGTATGTGTCAGGGAGGAGGAAAGAATCCAACATGGCATCTTTTCATGGCAACGACCCCCATAGACCCCCATAATTCCTGTACAATGTATTCATTACTTATGTATTGCATGATATTCTCAATGAGCCCTGTCATAATGGCTGACACTCAAGGCATTTATTTATTTATTTTATACTTTTTTTTTTAGGAGATAGACATAGGAAAATGTGTCACACAATATCAACCTAACACTATGTCTGTATGCCCATGTCAAGGAACCGTACAGTATGTTGACAAACCAACTGTAATGTTCTGTAACCAACACAAATGTTACTGCTATTTCAACCTCCACTGTGTTCCATTGTATCACAACTGCAGAGAGATACATTTAAACCTTGTGAAATCACAAGACCTCTGCATGGAGGTACATGAGTTGTTGAACCCAATTCAAATAACTTATAATGTTTAGTATTTCATGTCTTAAACATCCTAAAGGTAAAAATCTATATCAAAGTTCAAATTAACTTTAACAATTAACATCTTTGGCCCATCACAGTATCATTGAGTATTAAGGGATGATAGGGGCTGTACTAAAACATCCTGTATAAAACCATATATTTAGTCTGTTGATTTAGTTCTACATCAAATCGTGAGTGTGTTTGTGAGTGAGTGAGTGAGTGAGTGAGTGAGTGAGAGAGAGAGAGAGAGTGAGAGAGAGAGAGAGCGAAAATCAGATGATGTGCACATGTGACAAAATTACAGAAGAGATAAGAGGGGAGTGTAAGGATGGAGAGAGTGAGCGAGATGTGGTCAAAATGAAGAGGTGAGAAGATAGACAACCACAAGTGAGATCTGGGCAAACACACCGAGGTGAGTGAGAAAGACACCATCTGAAGGATGGAGGCAGGTGGTCATTGTGAATGCACAGATGAGGGCTGGCTAACTTACAGGCACAAGCTTCATGTACCACTTGGTTGGCGACTGCAGCAGCACGGAAACAGAGGAAACAACAGTGAAAAAGAGCAGATTCGTTTGTTAGTTACGTGGGGCCCCCCATTGCATGCACAGACCTCAATGGGAGAAATGTGTGTGTTAGTGGGTGGAAGCAGAACGTGTATTCAATCAATACATTTTGATAACACCACACAAACACCAAGACAAAACGCCAAGACATCGCTACTGTTAGTGGGAAGGGTCAAACGTGAATGAGCCAGACATCACCTTAGGGGGTATATAAAAAAAAAGAAATCCTCACCTCTTTGAATGTAATTTATTTAAATAAATTCAGCTCTTTATCACTGTCTCTTTTGGAAGCGTACTCAAGGGTTATTCTATTTGGCTGGTTAAGTGAAGTAATCTTATTTAGGCTGCCAGCCATTACTTGATCAGTTCAATCAGTTTTGTGTTTACTATTGAAAATGCTATCATCGTATCACAGTGGTATTGTTATGCTAATAACAGGCAAACACTGTAGACAATATTTTTTTTATTTTATTGTCACGTCTTCAAGTGTGAAATCAAGAATTCAAAATACAGACGAACACACATTTAAAATTAAGATATGATTTTCTTAAAAACATATTTTATATATACTGTATATATATATTTGTTTCCATCAATGTATCATTATTAATAGTTCTCTAGTACATCACGCCAAGCCAATGCTTTATTAACAAACATATTCCAATGCTCTTACTAGGTAAGTGTGTTTTACTTTAGCTAAATAAAATAGACACATGCTCACACACACCACACCAACCATTGCAACTTCAATCAGCCTTAACTCTCTCTCTCTTCCCCATCATATTTCTGTAGGTCCTCTTCGGCCAGACATTTCTAATTGAGCTGTGGCTTAGCGTTTCTACCTAAACCCTCTGTCCTAACACTGCCTGTAGCCCTGGTGCTCTTTATGCAGACAACAGTACAGTGGCTGAAACGCACGCGCACACATACCGTACATCAGGGCTTTTCAACCCTGGTCCTGGAGGGCCGCTGTCCTGTATGTTTCAGATGTCTCCCTGCTCCAACACACCTGATTCTAATGAATGGGTCGTTAGAAGCCTGATAACGAGCCATTCATTAGAATCAGGTGTGTTGGAGCAGGGAGACATCTAGAACATGCAGTGTATTCCCACGTTCATTTTTGTGCTAGTGCACACAGCCCCACAAAGACCCATGCGACTCCACCCACAGCATTGTGCTGGGAAGTGATGTGTCTCTGGGACATGGACACACAGCCAGGCAAAGACAGACAGTCAGGGAAGAGGTTGTAGCATGGTCACATTGCCAATAGGAGAGGCATATCATGTGTGTGTGTGTGCGCATGTGTGGTGTGTGCATTGTGAATATACAGTAAGGAATGTAAGAGCCCGACAACTCACACTATTACATGAACAAGTTCAAACACATTACTTGCTCTAGCCAGGGATCATAATCCCACACCAACATTTATGTGACTGCTCGGCTGGTTATTGTATAATCCCCTGGTTGCACTTTTGGCCACGCCCCGATCAATTATGTCAAAGCAGGTATTCATCAGCAATCTCACTCGTTTATGAAACACACTATTCACTGTCTATTTGCCCCACTTTTTGCATACCATAATTTAATACCTTGCTATAGAAAAATATTGTGCTTATCATGTAAACTGACTTATTACATTACAATATTAATATTCACATTCCTATAAGGAATGCTAATGAGTAGTATTGTAATATACTGTAAGCTATCCTAACTAAAGTACACTGAGATGGGGTAAATACATACAGGATATATAATCAACGGTCTACTGTACAAATGACAGACTATTAGAAATGCCCTTGAATCTGTACCATAGACTGTATAAATAAATGGACAAACGTCCTTGACGTCACACACATGGGTTTGAAGCTCAAGCTGTGCTGGTTCTGCACAACGTCATCTTTGCAGCAATTGGATTCACTGTAAATCTAATAAAATATGTGTACTTGCCTGTAAACATGTATATTTCTACTGTAAAGTTGCAGATTTACATTGTCAATTGCTAGTTTACCTACAGTATGGGCAGGATTCTGTGCCATGAGTTATGTGTTATGAGAGACATGGAATTATTTCTCTGGTCTATCCAGCACTAGTGTGTGAATGTGTGCATGGGGCATACAGTGCTGTCTCTGCACACTGACTTGTCACATTACCATCAAAGGAGTGAGCACACACACATGCACGCACACAAACCATCAAAGGAGTGAATTATGAGTGCATATTTCAACATACGGTACTGATTCAAACACACACGCTGCCCTGTTCAATCATTCAGCAGGATGAAAAACAGGCCACACCTCCACTGAACTCGGGAGGTGATATTTCCCCCAGTCTGACTGAAGGTGTTGTCGTGTCGTGACGCGCTGCCTGCCTGGAATAACCTGTGACTTCCTGTGGAGGCGGGAGGGCTAACAGTGGCGTGGTGAACACCAGCCTGCGTGTTTACAGCAGGAGGGGAGAGACCAGAGAAAATAATAACTATAAGCTAGGAGATCTCATTTCTCCGCTCCATATCCCCGTTATAATTCCATGCGGTCTCTGTTACTCGTCCGCGCTCCACAGATTTGGTTTGTTTCGGCAAAACAGAGGCTGTCCAGCTGATGTGCGAGCTTCACATTTGGCTTGTCGTCGTAGCGCAGTAATCCAAAATGGCGGACACATGCTCTACTTCATGTGGAACGCCCCCATCTGGTGCCGCGGACACACCTCAAGTCACAGTGAGCATGCTGATGCCCCCTGGCCACATCGCATGTGCATTGCCAATGCAAACACACCACAGCCCCGTTCACCATTCAGTATTGTGGGCTGAAGATAGTGGAAATCTCATTTCCCTTCAGTAAACTGATTGAGGAGTAAACAACTGATGGCGCAGTAGTTTGAGATTCCCTATGGGAAAATATGTGATATCCCACTACTACATGAGTAGTGGGATTCAAACCCACACCTCCACCAGTAGGATAAGAAATACTTTGACTAGAGCTTTCTGCCACCCGGACTGGACAGAAATGTCCTGCACATCAACCAAAGACAACAGTCCGCCTCTGACCAGTGTGGGCCATAACAGTTGAGGAGAGTCCTGCTTCCTCAGAGCCACACATTTCAAAAGATTATATTCATGCTAATTAATTTGTATTACAACTGAATATGCAATACTGTATATAGTATGTTTTGAGTCTGTCCACAAAAGTACAACAATTCCCATCTTTGATAGTTTCAGAATTAAATTAAAGTAATACAGTCTAAATAAATAAATGTAAATATAATATAAATAAATCTAAATATAAGAATAGTATAATAAAATAATATAAATATGTAGATTAGGGGAAGGGGGAACAGGAGGTGGGGGTGATCATAACTTCTCTATCCCGCCAATTGTGCTGATGCACCATTAACGTGTGTGTGTGTGTGTGTGTGTGTAATACAAATGTGGGAGGACAACACAGAGACTGAGACAGATGTACTAATGCACCCCGTTTCCCGAAACCCACACATTCACTCTTTCTTACACTCTTACTCACTCACCCACTCATGTCCCAGTGACACTTTTGGCATGGGAGAGGATAGTGTTATATAACAAGGTCTATCGTCTGGTCTCTGTGGTCAATGAACTTGATCACAAGCTCTCTTAATTAGGACCGGTATGCGTAGGGAATGAGTCCTTACCCCAAGTGAAGGAGTTCAAGTACCTCGGGGTCTTGTTCGCGAGTGAGGGGACAATGGA
>JAODTR010042617.1:0-17226 GCA_025399935.1 Amblyopsis rosae | reverse complement strand
CAATCCCCACGCAAGACACGGAGAGCTAGGGGGAGAGACAACCACACCTGGTCTTTTCCTATGTCTGATTCTGTTTCGCATCTATTCCCCTCCGTTACTTTGCCTTAATCTCTCTCTCTCTTTCTCTCCGGCATCTTCCTCTCATTTCTGCCGTTTTTCCTCTGCCCCCAAAAACCTATTTTTTATTACCTTCTCTTTGCTCATCTTCAACGCCTCCACTGTTCTCTCTGTCCCCTCTCTCTTCGTTTTGGTCTCTCCAGCTCACCTCCTCCTTCAATTTACTTCTACCACATATTTATGTGTGTGTGTGTGTGTGTGTGTGTGTGTAGGCTATACATCTACAGTATAATGTGTATATCAAATATGCTCTATAATGTATTTACAGTATATACACTGTTTGCCAAACATATAGGCTTACTTGGGTCATGACAATAAGTCACACCACACCGTTTACATATTTCATTAAGTCTTCAGTGCAGACCCACACACAGGAGGGTTATTTCGTCTTCATACGCACGCCTATTGAAATGCAGTCCAAAGACGTGCACAGTTTGCAAGCAGACCTCAGCAAGGTGAAAACATGTCTTGTGTGTTCAGCGAATGTCAACCTTGGCTTTCGCTATAGAAACATCCACCAGCCTTCCGCACAGAATTCAGAAAAGAAATCCGTCAGTATCCTCCATTTCCTCTGATATGTAGGACTGCATTAAATGTGTCTGTAGATATAAGGATGGTGCGAAGAATGTAATGAGCATTAATCAGAGATCTAGCATTCGCTTACAGTGTCGCTGCATGTCTTCAAACGTTTAATTAAACAATGGGTTAGGAAAACAGCGTGATGATACAAGATGTGATGGTCTGTATGCAGTTTGGTTTGAGAACATGGCACAATTTGTAATGAGAGACAACATGAGATATGATATGGTTCACAGTTTCATCTCAACATGTCGTTTTAGGCCTACTAAAACTAATAATGTTATGTTTTGTTACATTCAAAACAGCAAACATTGTCCATTGATATATTGTCAGTTAAAGTATTTGGAAAATAATGTTACTTGTTATTATTATTCTATGTAATATCATCACATAAGTGCACTACACCAAGCCCAAGAGACCAAATATGAGGGTGTTAAGATATAGTCTGCCAACGGGAGTCCAGCAATATCACATTGTTGTTCCACCAGCTGTAAATGGACAAGTTTACAGTACGACATGTAAATCCTATGTGGGCATGGAGGGCTGGAGAGACAGGGACAGAGATGGGGTGAGAGCCACAAATGAGAGACACAGACAGGTGAACAGGGGTTTAGGGGAAGGCTGCCATCTGTTTTCTGTTTTGCTCATCTGCTTTTAACGTAATAAACTTGTCCTCGCCCAGCTGCAGCGCCACCTCCTCACACCTTCCCCGTCTCCTCTTCGATCTCCGTCCCTACAGCGCATCATGATAGAGGTTGGAATACGCTGACATTGAGCCTGCTAGCATTTATGTACGAAAACGGGTTAATTCAAGACTCTCAATTGAGTGTATGTAGTTGAGCTCATACTAAAGTACTTTTTTTTTGCTTTGTATAATATTGTTACTGGCATACAGTAAATTAAATAATGATTTATTCCTAAAATATTCCCAGAACTCATGTCAGTTACTATACTGTAGGTTACATTCGTCACTTTCTTTCCTCTAACATTATTTCTCTCTCTCTCTCTCTCTCAATTCAATTCAATTCAATTCAATCCTGCTTTATTGGCATGGAGGTTCAAAGACAATGTTGCCAAAGCTTAGCAAACAGCACAAAGCAATACAAATAAGATACAGTCTGTCCAACCATTTGGATAGTACACAACATGAATATCAGTGTAACATAACTGTTGCATGCCATTTGGACAGTACACAACATACTATTTACATCAATTACTACTATTACTGTTGCTATTAATTACTGCTAATATTAGTATTATTTTCTAATAATTCTATTCCTAACTAATAGTATATTCTGTGTCGTTTCGATAATAATATATTTCTAATAATTCTATTCCTAACTAATAACATGCTTCTGTGTTGTTTTGTTAATAATATTTCTATGCAATTCTATTACTCAGGATGGGAATATATTTTAGCTGGACAGGAGCCGTGTGCACAGGGTGTGCAACATCTCCCAGCTCTCTCTCTCGCTCTCTCTCTCTCTCTCTCTCTCTCTCTCTCTCTCTCTCTCTCTCTCTCTCTCCCCAATGTGTATTTCTCAATTTCTAGAAATGTTAAAACATTATTGATGCCTTGAGAGCAAACCTTTAAATGTCTTTTCTATTATACATCTAATAACAGCTTCACACACACACACACAATTGGGGCGCCCAGGGCAGTGTAGAAGATAATTTTTGTCAGTCACTACGGTTGTTAATCTCTGTCACCTGAAGCTGTCTGTGTGGTTGCGTGTGTGTGTGTGTGTGTGTGTGTGTATGTGTGTGTGAAGTAGCTAGTCAACAATTTGCATTGCATAAGTCAGCACATCACACTGTTGCCAACCTACGCCTGTTTATCTGCAGTCACATCATATTGTTTGTAGGATGATACCTGTGTGTGTGTCTGGCAGCTCTATGGAGCCACAACCTCAGCCCACACACACACAGTTTCAAAGTGATGTCAAGGCGGATCACCGGTCCGACCGAGATCTGTGATAAGCTGCTCAACTGCCACAATGTGCGGCGGCGGGTCAAGCAAGGCAACGTGGCATCAAGGTTGCTCCATATCACCTGACTCCTGCTTGTTACATATTTGTGAATATCATATCAGTAGAGTTTGTGCCTGAAGCCGCTTGAAAGTAATGTTTACATTTCCCCTTGTCTGCTTGCAGGAAACGACCACATAAGCCTGCCATCACCGTGGGAACGCAGGAGATGGCGGAGAGAGAATAAACAGTCTCTACAGAACAACAACAGTGGCTTCTGCTGCCTAAACGCCAGTGCTTTATGTGTGTATATGTCATATTCCCTTTGCAACAGGGACGAATATACAAGCTTACTGTACGCAACGTGGAAACAAAACACCTTGGAATCACTTCTTTGTATTCCTGTATTCTATTAGTTTGTCATTCTCTCATTGCCTCTTCTCTTCTGTTATTTGTACAGCTCTCCTTTGAATCTGTTACATGGATCATGTCTCTCTCTCTCTCTCTCTCACTCTCTCCCTCAATCTCTCTCTTCCCTTGACCTTCTGTCTTCTATCCATCCCTCTGTCTCTCTGTTTGATGAGGGGAATGAGAGGAGAGAGAAAGATTGCTCCCTGCGATGGAGGAGTCCAAATGTCTGGGTCACTCACACACTGAGAACCAACTGCTCTGTGTGTGTTTGCGTGCGCGTGCGTGCGTGTGTGTGTGTGTGTGTGTGTGTGCATGTTATTGTGTGAAAGTCACAGTGAAGCAGTGGGGAACTGCAGTGAGTAAGTAGAAATGTTGTGTTTTGCACACACACACACGCACACACCCACACATAAACACACACCTGCATACATGTGCATGTGCAACACAGCAGCTAAACCAGTCTCATGCTGGGTAAATAGTGGATTCTCTCAGATGTGATACTTTGCTGGCCTCAGAATAGTGTCGTTATTAAACAGGTTTCTGTTATTACATATTGTTTTGCCCTGTTTAATTATGGCTGATTATGGAAGACCAAAAGCAGTGCTTACTGAAAATGAATACCTAGCCTTATAATTGTATATATCAATTCATGCTCAAGTTCAGGTTTATTGTCATCTGCACAATGTTAGCTTTTCGGGCTCCTGACGTTACACTTTAAGAGAGAGGTAGCAAGGATTTACAATGGGGATGTCACGATATCAGATTTTCACTACTCGATTATCGTGGCCAAAAGAATCCACAAAGCATAGCAGTTGCTTTGTTAGCAATCGCTTTGGGATTGTAATATTGAAAGACAAAATGTGTTGATGGTAACCTAAATGTTGATGGTGAAGTTATCAATGGGGTTACATGTGTACTTTTTACAGATTAGATTCTCTATAGTTTCTTCCAAGACGCCAACACATCGTAGTGGAGCTTACCTCGTTTTAAGAGAAACCACAGTGGTGTTTTTATGTAGTCTACCATGGGGAGCGCTGGTGTAAGCCCCTCATTTTTAACCAAGGGGGATCCTCCGGTGCTGAGAAATGAATACAACGCAGAGGTGCCAAACCATGCAGTTCATCGAATGGAAGCTGGATGTTGGCTGCAAAAGACAGTCAATCCTCATAGACTCCAATGTTAAAATGTTTGATTTAAAAAATGGTTTTGGAGACGTTCATGACAACTGTATGGGGTGGGGGGGAATTTATTTTATAACTCCATAAGCCATAAATGTATTCCACTATAATGAATAGCGGTCATAGGGGGGCGCTACAGGCGTAGTGAGGTACTGCAAAGACGGTGGCATTGTTCAAATGTGTTCCTGAGAAAAGCTATGGGTGACATCACGGAGGGTTTGTCCATGTATATGTACAGTCTATGTTTTTAAAACAGGAACAATATTTCATTTTTTTATATCACTGTTATTGCCGATACCGGTATATATAGTGACACCAATAATCAACACTATAACAGGTTATATTGTGTATCATGTATTATAAAAGAATAATAGTGACAAAAGTGTGCTTTGAGACTGGAATGCTGGAATGAGATGTCGTCCTTCCAAACTGTTTTCTGAATGGATGCAGTGGGGAAGGGGGGGCGGGGTGGGTGTTACCTGACACGTCAGTTTTCTGTGTCTGTTAGACACATCCATCTGGGGAGCCGTCCATTGAAACTGTATAAGGGCAGGTGCTTTCAAATAAATATTGGCAGGTGATTGGACGAGCCTGTCGACCAGCAGAGCCTGTTGTTAAATGTTGGAATGTTTACACAAAATGTTCAAAGTCAACATGTTCCCCGATACTGAACACAACTCTGGTGCCTTTGCATTCCGAAGTAAAGGCACAGATAAATGTCTTTGTGCACACAGCTAAGGCCTCATATATCTCTGTTAGACCACTGCCAACCAATGACCAAGACTGCACCAAGCAAGGCCAAACCCTGTGCGTGTGTGCGTGTGTGTGTGTGTGTGTGTGCGCGCGCCTCTGTCTGATAGATGGCTGCATACAGTGTGTGCATTGTAGGATCATTGGAGCAGGTTGATTTACTGTATAACTTTTTATACAATGCCCTGACAGGTTAATTTATAAGTTATATGAATGTGAATATGTGTGTGTGTGTGTGTGTGCATGTATGCGCATGTGTATTTTGTGTGTGTGCGTGTGCATGTGGTTTTCCTGTTGTGTGTGCTTGCGTACATGTGTAATTGTATGAATGTATGTGTGTGTGCCTCTTTGTGTGTGTGTGCATTGGTATATGTCTGTGTGTGTGTCTATGTACTGTATGTCTATGTGTGTGCATGTGTATTTTGCTATGTGTGTGTGCACGTTTACGTGCGTGCGCATGCGTGTGTGTGTGTGTGTGTGTGAGGCCACGATAGAGAGAAAGGTAAAGTGTAACTCTTAGGAAGGTTGATTGATGACAAATTCCTGTATGCTTTTATTTTGTTTCTTTCTCTTTTCAATACGGGTATTTTATTTACGCGTTTTTCTGGCTGAACACAGACATACAATGAAGGCCCCCTACATACGGTTAAGCCCCCCTACATGCGGTGAAGCTCCCCTACATACGACGAAGCCCCCCTACATACGACAAAGCCCCACCACATACAACGAGCCGTACAGCGCATTGCGTGCTGGTCGCAGGTGGGCATGTGGGCTATTTCTGGATACAGACGATTGACAGACTGCTTTTGAAAGAATCACTCTATAACTACGTCTAACATACAACATAGTTTCACTAACTCAAAAGTTGTGTGCAATAAACATTAATGAGACTGCAACCACACTCAAATACACAAGTATTTTCCTGTTTGTTCAGACAGCGAAAATAGCGAACTTTTATAAATGCTTTTTTTCTATCAGAGTTCTGTTCCACTAGCTCAATATTAATGTAACTATTTTTCGCTACGTAAAAGGCCCTGTCTTGCTTCTTGCATTTTTGTGATCATATTCTACGCACCTCGTTCCTCTCTACTCCTCCCCCTGGTTGATGTCCAACCCCCGCCCCCCCATGTGCACAGCTGTGTGCACAGTGGGCTGTGTCCCCAAGTAAGGACTCTACTTTACATTAACATACCACCGCACGCGCACCATTTCACAGGGATGTAATTGCTGTAAAAGGCATATGAAGCACATGTGCTCGCCCAGTATATACAATATGTGTGTGTACGTGTGCGTGTGTGTGTGTGTGTGTGTGTGCGCGCGCGCGCCGCGCAACCTATTCAATTTAGACTGTTTATTTTTATTTCTATGACAACTGTTATAAAAGCAACACATGGAGCACCATGATTTACTCATCCACTTAGCACACTATCACTCTATCGCATTGCTTTGCTCTCTTCCCCTTATCCTCGTAAATCTATCCCTCGTTCTCGACACTCAGAAGTCCATTACAGCCTCCTGTCTGACGTTTTACTCTCGTTTGTCTGCGTTCTCTCTTCATTAAATGAGATATGGACCTCTTACCAAAGCCATTTCTCCATCTCGGTTATTTTATTTTCATGCTTGTTTGTTTCATGCTTGTTGATATCGTCTTTAATGCAAATGCGTGTGCACACAAACAGAAATGTGGTTTTGTCACCCTGCCTTTGCGTATATCTTTGCATATATCACATTACGTGTTCCTTTCTTAAGCTCCACCCCTCTATCCTTCCACAGTGTTCCCTATACTTTATCACTTCTGGCAGGACCAAGTAAAAAATGTATTTATGCAAATGTGGGGCTGATAAATGAGTGTTCACCCCCGTCGCAGAGTGCAGTAGAATGTCTCATTACAATAACCTCCACTTGTCTCACATCCGCGGGATAATAATTAAGAATGATTTGTGATCTTGTGAGAAAATGCATCTCCATTGCTCCTCATGAGGAAAAACTGAGAAATTCACCTGGATTTTTTTTTTAAATCACTGTTGGAAGAGAGACAGCAGGGTTAGAGTTTACCTCAGAGTTTTTGTTGTTATAAAGAAAGCTCTAATTAAAGATTCAAATAAATAATTGCTTAGGATAGAAAATAAGACACTGTATTAGCAAAATGAGACAAGTAACGAATTGTCTTCTCTTCTCTTCTCCTCTCCACGGACGGCTGTCATGTCATGTTGTCATGTCTAGAAGTGACACAGTGCTGACCAGCTAAACAGTCCAAAGGTTAAAGGGTCAAGTTTAAAGGTCAACAAGCCTATTGTCCCAGAACACACGCACACACACACACACACACGCACACGCACACGCACACACACACATCTGATGAAGGGTGTGTGACAGCAGATGTGACCCCGACCTCTACACGAACAGAGAAGTGAGCTAACTGCATCCTGAAATGTGTTTTTTTTTTATCTGTAAATTAAGTAATAGGGTTGATCTGTGATGAGACACATCAGTGCTAATGTTAATATTGATATCATATCCAATAAAAATCATCCCAGGACCTGGCTGGTTTTCATCGGTACACTTAGGGCGCATTCACACCTGGTCCATTTGCTGGTCCGAACCGGACCGGACTCAAGTGCGATTAGCCCCCCTCCCCCTTCCCCCCGGCAGGTCTGCATTCACATTACATTCATGGTGCGCACCAAAAGCTCTAGTGTGAATACACCCTTAGTACGCTCATATGTCCTCACATTCAAATGTTAACAATAATGTTAATGAGGGTCCCTCTATCAGCCCCTCCCCTCCCCTAACTCGTCTCCTTGACGCATTTTGGGCGGAGTCAGGCTCAGACCTGGGGTGCAGTTACACTTCAAGTCTCCAATCCATATGTTTCCATTTAATCTAAAATAACACGATTACAGCCCTCGCTTCAAAACCCTGCATATAGACAAGCCAGGAAGGTGCTTATACTGTATTCTATTTGGTCATGCCTATTCTCTGGTTGACCTTCATGAGTTCATTGTGCTTTGCCTTTCCTGGTTCAGACTAAATACCTCCGGATTTACACAGAACTGCAGGATTCCTCTATCTGCTTAGGAGATTGTGTGTGTGTGTGTGTGTGTGTGTGTGTGTGTGTGTGTGAGAGTGTGTGTGAGAGAGAGAGAGATGGAGAGAGAGAATGTGTCATCATCTATATGGATGAATGCATCTGTACTGACTTTGTAGCATACTTGTACTGTCTTGCAGCAAAATGGGTACGAGATTGCAAATCGTCTTACTTTATATCATTGTGTATCTTGTCTCTCTCTCTTAATCTCTCTCTCACTCATACACACACACACACACGCATACACACACACAAACACACGCACGCACGTATGCACACACACTCACACACTCAAATCGCTGTATACATAATGTAAATACATAAAGACAAATCCAAATGATTCCGCTGACTGACAATTTATGGAAGTCTTTTCAGTTGCATTTGAGTTTTCATGATCTGGTGTCCAGGTGCGATATTCCCAGGAAGATCATGTCATGTCAGCGGCCCACAGAACAGGAGAGACAGATGCACAGGACATTAAAGGACAAGGAGACAGACCAGTTGGGAAAATGAGAGCGGGAGTATTTCATAATAATCAGGCAGCCATCTTGCGACTGACAGGGGAAAGACTGTCCTTAAAGTCACACACAGACGCAAACAGAAATCAAACAGGTGTATAAATACAGTACAGTGTGTGTGCGTGCGCGTGTGTGTGCACACGTATGTGTGCGTGCGTGCGTGCGTGTGCTGCCGTACAACGGAGCAGTGTAGATGAACGAGGAAGAAAAATAATAGCCAATTTAGCCTCACCGTCTGAACGGGACACCTTGGCATTTCGAAATTCTCCTGGTTATTTTGACACTTTAGTCACATTGTGCAAAGAAAAAAGAAAAAAAGTTTAAATTTACCTTAAATTGCTTGTTAGCATCGTTAGCATCCCCCCCCAGCGACCGCAGGCCACAGCTAGATGTCGCCTGCCGGCAGCGGGAGAACGGTGTCGGGACGACAGGCAGAGAGATGAGGGTCATGGAGAGTGGTCTCACGTCTTTGCTATGCTGTCGCTGCTTGTCGTCTGGCAAGGCTGAGAGGGATAATGAGGGGGAGCTAACAGACAGAAAAGAAAAGCAAAGGAATAACAAAAGGTAGAAATGGAGGAGGTAAAGAGAGCAGATATTGTGATGAGTAATGAAAAAGAAGAGAAAAAAGGTTATTGTTTGTGATGTTTAAGGATAAGTGGCTCAATTTTATATTTTATGATCGGCAAGGCTGGCTAGTAGAGAAACATTGTAGCGTTTGCTTTTTCTGTTTACTTTGTTGACGATGAGAAAAATATAAAATTATACCAGTCGACGTATTCTTTAGGAAAGGGCCAAAGAACCAACAGAACGAGAGCAGTGAGACAATAAATATATCATTAATGTCAGTCTATCTTTTCATGTAGTCCTGTCTGTCCATCCAATTCTCTTTTTAACCTTTTAATTGTTTTTAATTAATCTCTCTCTCTCTCTCTCTCTCTCTCTCTCTGTGCAGCTGTTTCCTGCTCAGAATTAGTGTAGCTAATCTTGTCCAATGTGATTTCATCGTAATTAAGTTATTGTGTCTCTGCAGGACATGTAGGATGACCATGACACACACACGCACACGCACACATACACGCACACACGCACACACACACACACACAAACGCACACACACGCACGTGCACGCACACACATTACATTTGTCATTGTCACACAGAATTAGATTAGAATATGTGTTGTAACAACTAGCAATATGTCACCAGACCTTCTCGGTACCGATACAGATCCAATATTTACTGTATAAAGACGATAATGGGAAATATTAGTTTGTATACATTTTATGGTCCTCAGGAAGGCTCTCTGAAGACTAACCAACATTAAACATCATATAAAAGATACTGTCGATGCTTACATGCACACACGGACACTTAGTGTGAATAATGTTATGTCCATTACGCCGTTAGAAATAAAACCTGAATCTCTTTCACTGGCAGGCGGATGTGACGGACATGCCCATTGAGTCATCCTTTTCAATCACACGCACGCACACACACACACACACACACACACACACACACACACACACACACACACACACACAAATCCTGCTCATTCCTGCCTTTGCATGAAGGACGCATTCTTTTCACTGGCAGTTTAGACTCTCACATGCTCTCCCTCTCTCTCTGACTCACACACACACACATACACACACGTGCACGCACACGTGCAGGCATGCACGCACGCATCCCGTGGGCAGCCTGTACACTTTGGCTTTACATTATAATGGATAAAGTGGAAGAGGGAGGACTTGTGGCCATGGTGAGTTTACTAAACAAAAGTCTGATTTTCTAAAGCCATTGGAGTGTTATAAAAGTGGAATGTTTCACAAGGACACCAGCTGAAACTAAATAAAAATAAAAAAAGAAATGCAATTAAAATGTAAAATGAAAGTTATTAAGTTTGCAAAGTAGGATTGTTGGATTTGCTACATTGTAGCGCAGATTTCCGTTTGTGCATAGTGATGGCAGCAGTGAGTTGCAGTGACTGCGGTTTCTGATGGTGTCACCTCTATAAACAGAGAATCTGTAGGCAGCCACATAAGATGTTGGTGGCAGATGCGTCCAGCTTTCCATTTGTTTGTTGGTTTGAGTAGCATTGACCAATAATGTCTGTGTGGAGAGCAAATGAGGCAAAACTCATTGCAGTTTTGTTAAAAAACGGCTATGGCCTGATGGTGATTTAGCTTTTTTCTATTGTTTATGTGTGGATATCTGTTTATAAAGATTAGCCAAACTCAACTCCAGCTTCATTTGCATGCCTCAAGTAGAAAACCGGATTGTAAACAATGACCAGCGGACAGAAGAGGACGTCCTGACTAGGATATTTGGAACCCCCCAAAAATATTGTCCCTTGTTCCCAGAGTCAGGATCAGTCATGAGCTTTCTTGAGAAAGCTTAACTTTGAGCTCAAATCAAAACTATATTCCTCTGCTGCGTCGTCTCACACATTGAAAAATGCATTGTGAAGCAAAAACGTAGTAGCCTACTATGGCTTTGTTGTTGTAACCGGTGTTCCTATTTACAGAGTCAGGGGCTGTGTAGAATAATAATATAATATTTTCAGCACGCTCAGAGAACGGTAAGCTAGCGAAATGCGAGGAGATATTTGGTGAATTTTACAAAACGTGTATTATAATTAGCTTGCAAAGGCTGACTATACCTTTAATTCTGTTCATGGTGGTCTCCAGTGAGGTGACATGGATGGTGTTTAGGAAGACAGACAGATGCTGGCGCAGTCAACCAAAACGTTAATTTGAGTTCATGTCAACCTTCATTTATACTTTCAGTCACTGATGTCATCATGTTTTCATTCAATTTATTACCCAACTGTTTCGTTCGAACCGTGCAAATGGTTTACATGGTGTACACTGTTAAGTTGTAACTGCCTGTTTTGTTTGAAGATCGGTTGTTGGCATCTTCATCTAAAGTATGAACTGTATATGGTCCATGATGATTTTCACACATGCCCTATATCCCAGTCAAATCACAGAATAGACATATTAAAAGTGGCGGTCCATGCAATTTAAAAGTGTTTAAAGGTTTTCAAAAGCACCATTGGCTTGTGTTTACGGCCGTGCTTTGGTGTCTTGCTGCTGCCTTGGTTAGGCAACTCGTTTGTAAACCTTGTGCGACTCCAAACCCCAAGTTGATCAGTTGCAAATAACAGGTATCCTCCGAGGCTGTATGCCAAGGGTACCACTAGTTAGCCTACTGGATTGCCTGACTGGGCTAGATTCCGTCTAAACTCCGTCTTGAAAATGGCTTCGTAATTGTTTCTGCGACCAGATATGTTTTCTCCTCTGTCAGACATTGTGGGTTGAAAACAAGTTGAATGAATGTCAAATGAATATGATGGTCAGAGAGTGTAAGACTGATAGCCTTAGTCTTACACTCGACCATCCAATCTAAGGACGTGTAAATCTGATTGGTTAAAAGCAACTGTTTAATTGCCATTTAGTTTTAAGTTACAAACACCCGCACTGCTGATTCTGAAGGCTTTAAAGGTAGATTTCTTTGACATGGAAAAACATGATGGCTGAAATATGATTGGATAAAAGCTCTGACATTAACATACACTACTGTAAGCAGCGCAACCAAAAGAAAAGCTATGAAATGAAGGAAATAGACTATTGGGAATAAGTTAATACTTATTCATAAACAAATCTTAAAACTCAAGTCAGTTAAAGGTAAAGGTGCTTTTATTGTCACACACATACATGTAGCGAAATTTGTTCTCTGCATTTAACCCATCCCTCAAGGGAGCAGTGGGCAGCCGCTGTGCAACGCCCGGGGTTATTCAGAGAGCATTTAGGCCAACAGAGAAGACCTTGCTGGCCAGGACGACCCACCACTGCATTTTAACCAAGTTATCTGGTACACCATGTCCAGTGTACATTCTCCTTTTTTTACTTAAAGGTACAATAGTCAGCTATTGCAACCTAAATGTAAGCTAATACACTTTTTGTCAAATTCACCAAATATCTCTTTGTATTTTGCTATCTTACCGTTCTCTATGCATGTTGAAAAAAAAATCTGATACTTCCACCCAGCCCTGGCTCCGTAAACAGTAACATAAACAAAGTGGCGAACACCGCTCGTAACAACAAAGCCGCAGCACTACGCTTTGCTACACAATGTATTTCGACGTGTGAGGCGCCGTCGTGGAGGACCGCGGAGCGATACTGTCCTGCCTTTAAATAACATTTCTTCTGTCATATATTTAAATGTATCTTATGTTATGCAAGATGACACTAAACCCAATGGGTAATGTTAACTCTATCAAGTTGGTTTACCTTGGAAGATGACACCTCAGGAAATGAGACATGTTTGAATTATTGATTCATCAAAGGTGAAAAGTTATTCAGAGTGAGAGAGCAGGAATTAGACCATAAGAGGAAGAACAGAAATTATCAGGTAGAAGGTACGAGGTAAACGTGTGAGATGGGTGAGACACAAATGATTGGCGTGATATCAACTGCTAGTTTTATATTTTATATATGTTGTATTTATTAGCATTGGTATAAAAATAATGGCAACAAATGGAATGTAGCAAAATAGTTTTAAATGCTGTGGATGGATTCCCCATGTCATATGAAATAAACTATTATATTATGATTTATATATCCTGAAATTGAGACCAGGCATTTTTTTCATTGTTCTCAAAAAAAGTGGTGCAGACTGGACCACACAACACTATCCTAGACTTGGCAATGCATGTCCAACGGTGAAAGGTGAAACCTCTAAATGAGCACCCTATGTAATTGAAAGAACTAATGAGCACATATTGGAACAGGAGGTCTATCTGTGGTAGATCTTATACATTTATATCAAATGCTGAGTGGCATTTCACAAAAATATGTTGAAGAAAAGCACTTTAAGCATATGTGCTTCATGTTACCACATAATAATATACAGTATTTTCAGAATATATACCATCTAGTCTAGTCTATCTCTGGGTCTTTTTGCAAGTGTTTACAGCTAAATGTAATCGACACTGAAAAAATATCACCTAACGGAAAAAGTTTTCACCGTATTATATAAAATGTATATTTTTAAATAAAAAAGTCAGCTCCTGCACAAGATGAGTTACACTAAGGCAGACATTGCTGTCATTTTAATTAAATGAAGATGCTAAACTGCTGACGTAAGCCTGGTTAGGCGTGGACCTCACGCAGCTTGTAGGCTACTTCACTGTGCTGCGGTGCGGGCCTTTAACAGCTACACAATATATACATACTGTATACTGTATGCATTGCATACAGAGTAAAGAGTGAACTCCATTTAAATGTGTTCAAATGTGTATATGCGGTATCAGAGGCCGTGCTTCTGAGAGCAACCTTATCATACATTTCAATACATCAGGATGTGCTTTCTACTGTAAACATCGAAGATAAGTTGATTGTTGCTCTACTCTTTCAACACCCAATAATAAGCCTACCTTCAAAAACACTTACGTGGCAGGTGAAAACACCAGACAAGCTGTGCGCCTCCCCATTTCCGTAACGTCTCGCGTCCGTGTCCAGGAGTAGATCTGGGGTGATTTACACACGACAAGCAAACTACTCTTCTGTGAGTCGTCCAAAGGAACACAGGTGAGCATAAATGAAGCTGAACATTGTTGACACAAAATATGACAGTTGGAGTGAAGCGAACCCTCTATGATGTAGGCTACACCAAGCCGTGGCAATGAAAAACTATTTTGACCACCTTTTAGCATTTTCTCGTTTATTGTTTGCTTAAAGATAACAGGGAGGAACATAAAACCAGGAAAAAATAACTAGCTCTGGTCAGCTAATTAAACGGCTGCTTTTGCCTCAGCATTGGTTAATGCTGTTCAATTATGAATGAGAATGATGAGGTAAAGAGGCCACCACGATCAATAGAGAGAGAGGATGGATAGATAGAATGATGTAATGTAGCTAAGGAGGGATTCGACACAGGAGGATCTAGGGCTAAACATTTAAATAATGAAATTTAAGAAGAAATGTACAGGAAAAATGTTAATTTGAAGTGTAACGGCACCTGAAGATGTGTTTTTTGAGCTGTCAACAAGGTAACAGGACTGCTTTGTGATGAGACACGTCAGTTCTGGTGTTAATATTGATAAAAGTCTGCAGGCTGAAAACATAACTACACGTCATATCCTTTAGAAATCAACCCAGAACCTGCCTGGTTTTCATCGGTACACTTAGTGCGCTCATATGTCATCAAAATCAAATGTTAATGTTAATGTTAATTGGGGTCCCCCTCTCAGCCCCTTCCCTCACAACGCATTGTTCAAAGTCGTAGTGGGTGGAGTCAGGCTCAGAGCTGGGGTGCAGTTACACTTTAATAGAATAAGGAAGAAAAAAGAAAAAGTTACTCTATTTACTTTATGTAATAATGGAAAACCTCTCTGTTTTCATGTGCAAGCTTCAAACTTTCTGACTCTTCTTATCTCATTCTACCGCAGTTTGTCTCTTATTAGCATCCATTCCACCTCTGTGGGAGTCCATCTATCTCTGTGTGTCTGCTCCACGCAGGTGGATTATCAGGAAAATGCTAGGCAGAGCCTTGGTGTAATGGAACAGCTGTGCCACGGATGCTCCGTCACTTGGGCGACATTAAGCGCACCCAGCGCCAGAACATGAATACCCAGTCTATTTTACAGTTTTACTCTGTCGCTTTGGAACACATCAGATATCAACATTTGCCCAATAGTATTGAAAACATTTGTACAAACAGCATCACACAATCGATTACTGTAATGCAAACCTATCTTGTTTGTAAATATATATATTTGAGAAATAAACTAAGACTTTTAAGCAAGTTTTGCTCAAAACCTTTATATCTCACCTTTTTTGTTGTTTACAAAGTCAAGTCAAAATGCTTTGCCAGTCTGTCAACCTTACAATGTAGCCTGTAGCCTAAGTATTTTTATATATAAAGTGTGTCTAAGGTTTTGATGACTAAATTACTGAAAATGTACAATAATGCACTTTGTATGTACATGGCATATCAAACAGTACAGAATAACACATATACATGTGGAAAATCAAATGCAAGAGATTGGACAGGATTCACATGTGCTTTTTCTGTTTGTACTGGTCATTTGTTTACAGACCATGTCCCTGTAATACAGAAAACACAAGCCTGCATAGCACAAAGGAAAAATACACAAATATATAAATGTAAATATCAATAACACATTTAGGTAGAACTGTACAGTACATGCAACACATACCCGTATGTCAATTGATTATTCATGAGATGCACCTCTGAGCTATTTTAGAGCAGGATTTGACCCCATGCATCAATAGGTCTGTTTAAACTGGGTGGAGTCTGAGAGCAGTGGTCCGATTTCAGTTATTAGTTGTTTGAGGATGGCTTAGACAAGCTTTAAAGGTATTGTCCACTACTGCAAGCTAATTGTAAGCTAATACACTTTTTGTCAAATTCACCAAATACTGTATCTGTTCGCATTTCGCTAAATTACCATTCACTGTGCGTATTGAAAAACAAATCTGATACTTCTACACAGCCCTGGCTCCGTAAATAGCAACATATACAAAGTGACGAACACCGCTCACATCAACAGAGCTGTACAGCTCACAGTGTGTTTGTGTTGTTGTGTGTGTGTGGAGCGGCGCCGCTGTGATCATTGTTTTGATTTGAGCTCGAAGTTAGCAAGCGTTCTTGAGAATGACTAACACTGCCTTTAACGTTATCTCATATAGATTATTATTATTTTAGTATAGATTATTATGTGGGCGATTACAGTGAAGGAGCCTATTGATATCAAGCGTATAGAATTGGTTATGATCATATAATTTTTAAATCTGGTAGGCTAAGCCCCTAATGGGCACAAATCTTATGCGTGAACAAATATGGTGTTATCACACAATCCTTGTTTACTCCCAAATGCATAAAAAGGTAGCGACACCCTGACTTTTTTTTTTTTTTTGCAGGTTTTATGATCAGCACTAATTTCCACTTTATCTCTCTCTCTCTCTCTCTCTCTCTCATCCGGTTTCTTCATGCTGAATCCTTGTGCTCTTGTACTATCTGCACATAGTATAACATACTTACACAGCATGCTGCAATGCATGTATCTCCGCAAAACACACATACTCACACGCAAGCACGTGTGCCATGCAGATAGCAAGATACATCTAGCTTGCATGTAGATGTAAAAAAAATGGGCAGACAGGCAATGTGGCATCAGAGAGTTCATAGATGTATATATTAAAATAATACCAATGTAAATAAATAAAGGAATAGACATCCACAAGATAGATAGATAGATAGATAGATAGATAGATAGATAGATAGACAGACAGACAGACAGATGGACAGAAAAATGAGAAAGGCAGATGCAAAGAAGCGGCCACATATGCCCTCTTCCAAAGACATAAGCCCTGATTAAATTGAGTGTGTAGTATCTGAACTGTTTTCCATGTGTGTGTATGTGTATGTGTGTGTGTGTCTTGTAATAGTGTCTGCGGTCCCGTGGGCTGGAGCTGAGCAAACTCAATCAACTCTCCCTCACCTCCGTGGACCTGGGTACTAGCAGCAGCAAGCCGGAGCACATCCTTCTCAGAGAGAATGGTGCATCAGATCGATTTGACTCATGACACC